>JALJAT010000025.1:0-37265 GCA_034768735.1 Schistosoma mekongi
ATTAGTAATGGAGGGTGGAACGGTACATGACCGGATCGATACAAAAGGTAAAAATGTTTTAATAGGCAAGATATGAAATGAAGGTCAACCGTGTGGGTGTGAGGTAGGTCGTCCCTTGAGGCAATAGATGAGGTCGCGCAAACGTATCATGAATGACTAGATAGAACGTACAATCGTTTTATGAGCCAAATCAGTGGTCCAACGGTCGTTCGTGCGCCACGGAGCTGGGTTGAACGTTGATGGGGTTGGGGAATGATCACTGCTGAAGAGTCGCCTACGAAGACGAAACAGCTGTCCAGTGCTCTGGATATAGCGGTGTTTTATTCGGAACATCGCATATCAACTTAAGATCACGTGAAGTGTTTTCTTAGCAGATAATTCAGACAATAATCGTCATTATTATTTAGGATGTATTGAAGTTGTGAAACGTAGGTCACATACAGGAAAAGCCTTACGAATTAGACGTCATCAAATAAACAATAAGAGAGCAATATAACATTATCGCTGATTTGGTGCTTCATTATAACAAGCATAGGAAGCCACATAAAAGTGTTTTACCTTACAAGCGTGAATGACTAAGGGACCACCCCCACATCCGCCATAGATCATGTAGAATGGTTATTTTCCTCTTTTTTATGTTGGTAAATCAATACGTGAAATTCTGTAAAACAAAAAGATTCACACTAGTCCACAAGTGAAAAAAGAAAAAAAAAAAAAGGAAAAACTTTTTTTAGAACAAAACAAAAAAAAAAAGAAAAAAAAAATAAAGAAAAAAGAAAAACACAAAAAAAAATATAAAAAAAGAAAAATCAAAGTACAAAAGAGAAAAAGTAAAAAAAAAAAAAGAAAAAGAAAAAAAGAAAAAAAAAAAAAAAAAAAAAAAAAAAAAAAATAAGAAAATAACAGAAAAAAAAAAAAAATATGAAAAAAAAAAAAAGAAAAAAAAACAAAAAAAAGAAAAAAGAAAGTAACAAAGAAAAAAATCGCCTTGTTCCACTTCAGATGAAAATTTATACATGAGAAAAAGAGGATGAATGCAATATAATCTATAAAATGAATTGTGCCATTGTAGACATTCTTCCCCCATCTTCCAACAAATATGTCAGTACGATATGACAAGTTACCATTCATATCAGTGTATATAAACAATCACGGACAGAAATTGATAAAATATCGAAATTTTGGATGAAGAATATTCAAATGATATCAAGGGATATTCAGAAGTACGAAACTCTGATTAATCCGCAATCAACCGGAATATCACAGACCTTCTCTATCATCGGTTATAAAATGTGGTGAATTATAACGATCACTACTATTAATATTAGGTACTAATTTAACCTATATGGCTGCAAAATCTCTAAGCTAAACTAAATTGGATGGAAAAAATTTATACACAAAAATCGAATGAATCTAACAAATCATACGCGTTGGAGTTAAAACCCCATACAATCAATTAAAAGTCTACTATCTATGAAACTGCTTGTATCTTCCCGTTGTTGCTGCTAAAGATGGAAATTGACTAGTCTAGGTTACCTTATGTGCATCATGAGGGGATTCCCTCGATATAGCTTTAATTCACCAATGTGAATGAAGTTGGATTTTGATTATCAGTTGGAATTCAAGAAGCACGTTTTGTTCCATTTGAAACTCGTCAGCTTGGCAGAACTGCATATATATAAATTAACGGTGTATCGAGTCATACTCTCAAGATGTACGTAAGACAACAGAGATTGATGAATTTCAGTCATCAAAAGCAACGTAAAGATATAAACACTTTAAATTATCCGTTTCACAAATGTGTCTGTCCTGACTCAGTAGCTCAGTGTATAACGTGGTGGCGTATAAGACGAATAAACTTAGTTTGAGTTTTAGTGTAAACATCAGTACTAAGATGCAGCTACATGCACTTGACGAGTCCCAAATGGAGCGATTCCCCCATCTATCCAGGGTTTCAATTTCTGCCCACAATTCAGATTTAGTCGATCATCTTAAATGGGTCATGAGACAAATCCCAAATTGATTCTGACGAGCATAATTAGACGATAATAATAACTATAAAACGAATGCATCAGTGAACTTTACAAAAGTATATTCACTGTGTAACACGTGTGATATGGGATATTATATTTAGCATTATATGATATCAAGAAATCCCATCATCAATACAAGAATGAAATAGTGTGTGTATGATAGCAACAAATATATCAACTGTTGTGAGAGGTAGAAATGTGTGGGATGAAGTTATCAATATAGCTAATCTACTATACTAAGTTATAATAATTCAATGATCAAACTGTACAGTTTTTATTGCTTGTTTCTACCTGATAAAAAATAATATTTGCAACAGATATCAAGGAAAGTGTTAGATACAACGAAATAACAATCTTCTAAAAGAATACTAATATCAGAAATGAGAATAAGAATATCGCATAGTAATGCAATTTGGCAATTCAGACATCTGGATTTCAAAAGATAATTTCATTCATGTTTTCTTTAGGATACGTCAACCATCTAATATGGCAAGTTGTGCGTCGTAAAAAGTTAAAAATGCTCTGGGTTCGATCTTTCGTAAAGTTTTAGGAGGGCATTTCAAAACGTTCCAACACAGTGCGAAACGTCTCACCAGTGTTTTCAAGTTTCCAGTGATTATTAACTAGTGAATAGTGACTTCGGTTACAAGTCCCTACACAATATATATATATATATATATATATATATATTATATATATATATTACTTTATGTCGCTTAAACGAGTTTAAAATGATTTGTTTAACAGACATTTCTGCTATTAAAACAATCCACTTCTAATCAGTGAGTCACTGTTCATAAAAAAAAGTGTGTAAACATTACGAGAATTTACTCTACTATTTAAAAGAAATTTTACTATTCATTCTATATTCTATCTATCAAAAATTATTCTAAATTCAACCAAAACAACAGAATAAATAAACGGAATAACCTTAAATTGCTTCACTGAATTATGGTGAATAGCGATGAATATACTTACATTTACATAAAAACACCACACACAATCAAGTGTTTTTGTATCAGCATAGTTTATATAAAGCTGATTCAGGAAGATGAGAATAAATAAATCTGCTAATCGCCGAAACACCGTACAATACAAATCATCGAGTGTTTACTAATTACTGGGTACAGGAACTAATTCTTGATCTCTAATGGAGTGTAACAGATGGAATTCAGTTATTTCGAATGTGAGGTAGTTACTTATTAGTGATATCGGAAGAGGAAGGATGATATCTCAAGTAGACTGGACCTGGAAATGCAAACCATTGAATGCCAGCTTAGAAAAAGCGGTCGCCGTGAGGCTTGATAGCCCTAGGTTCGATCATTAATGTGTCCGGGAATGGATACCGTTTAGAAATTACCAAACTATTATATGTATATATATATCTATATATATATATATATATATATAATTAGTAATAGTGAGGTTAGACAAAAGGTTCTTGGGAAACACGGTAAATCAGTCGAAGAAGTCATTAACCTTCATCGACTGAGATGGTTGGGACATGTGTTGCGCATGCCCGACCACCGTTTACCCCATCGTGCGATGTTAGCTAGGGTTGAAGTAGGATGGGAAGAGGGTAGGGGCGGCCAAACCAAAACATGGCATCAGTCCATGAAGTCCTTGACTACTGGTCTAAGCTATGTAGGTAGATGTAGATTACCTGGTTGGGGTTCGCGTGATGATAGTAATAAATGGCTGGAGACACTAGGCGATATAGCTCAGAATAGGTCACAGTGACGCAAGTGTATTCACTCTTTAACCTCATCTAGATCTTGAATTCTATTATTGTTTGCTACACACCTTTACTTTACTCCTCCCTCTTGTATTCTGTTATTACGTTACCTCTGTAATCTCGTAGTGCTAATGTGGTATGGCAACTTGAACCTACGAGCGTATGTGTCCAGTTCTACGTTGCTGATGATGATATATAATACTTCTAAATTTGCAAAAATCAATTCAAAGTAGGTATGGTAGGATCAATATAAGAGGTTCTGTATCCCGTTATTTACGGTGAATGTCGAATTGTTATTTCGACCAAATAAACATTGTAACACCCGTCATACTTTACGAAATTTAATTCACGTATAAACCTACCGAAAAGGCAGAAATGGTTGGTTGTCATTCACAGTTAGATATTTGTATGCTTCTTCTGGGGTACGTTCCAAGTATACGATCTGTCAAATGACACATATTTCAAATTGTAAAGCATACTTGATAACTGCCAATAAGAAACGCAGCATTTGCCCGTTTACGTGAATCACAAGATGTAAAGTGTGCGATCTTTTCATTTAAACTTGCAGACTTATAAGAGATATATATCAAAAGGTAAACAATTTTAGTTATTATTACCTTGAGCTTCTTGTTTAGTTTAATACAGTATTTGTACAATTGGCCGAGATTTAATGGACCAAAATCCGAGTAAAAGCTGACAAAGTAAATGAATATTATTGTACAATCATCGAATCGTAATATACTTTTCATAACATAATTCATCATCGATGGAAAAAAAATGAATTGAAGAATTACTTCTAGGTGGAGTTTTGCAAGATAGAAAATAAAGACGACCTACAAAACAAAATATGATTAAAAACTATATTTTGGAGGTATTTGAAACAAAGGTCAGTTTACCAATTAATTCATTTGACAGATATGAATTGGTGTGCCAAGCTGTAAGTTACACTCGAAATTTAAGAGTTACTGATATTATTGTGTTGCTCGAACCATATTAGTCAGTCTAGATTCTGGAACTTTGAAGATTTGCTTATCGCTTGCTATTCTAGTCGCTTATAAAATTTATGAGGCAACCGAAGTATACAGTATTATATATATATATATATATATATATATATATATATATATATATATATATATATATATATATATATATATATATATATATATATATATAACTGTACACAATAAAGTATAAATTTGACACAAAAAGATATGGTACATGAAAATCGGTTAGCAGATAAAAGTATGAAAATATGCTCAGGATTAGAAACAGTAAAAATAAATGAATATTTCTGTTTTCATAAGAGAATAGTTTGTGCATGTATTGTGTGAGATTAACAATCTCCTACCTTCGATGTTAAAATACTTATTTTGTAATACAGATATTGGGGCTTGTGCACACTAATATTTGTCTGTTGGGAAAAAAAGTTGGTATGATTTAGTTAAGTTCAATGTGAAATCCCCAAACATTAGCACTTACATACTGATGTTAATAGTCACAATGTTCCTTTATCATAAATGAATAGTGTATATCAGTTATAATCCAACGGACAACCAATGTAGGAGTTAAAAATAATGCCTCCACATTACATCAAAACGTATATGGTAAAATAAATGAAAACTAAAAAGTGCCTACTCTTATAGTTAAATAAATATTAATTAGGATGTTGATTAAATTTGAATCTCAGTGACCGGACACTGTCGATGTATTTTCACATTTTCAGCTCTTTTATGTATGACAAATCTTTAAAGATTTCACGCCTAAACTAAGATTCTGTAAGCCATTTCTGAGAAAAATATTTATAAATAATTGAACTAGTTAGATCCTTTCAGTCAAGGGCATTTTTATATGTTACTATAAACTACTTTTAGACATGTACATGTGGCAACGTGAGTTTCTGTGAAGTAATAATGTATAGTGGAGATGCAATATAAAGTGTTCATACTCATAAGCCATAAATTCGGATTTTTGAGAGACACCATACAGTGATAATTAGTGCTTACTGGGAATAATTATACACATAAAGTATTTTAGGTGTAACAAGCTGTGGCATCTCTTGATATATTCAGTAAAGTTAGGTTTTCATTGAGTACTTTAACCAAAAGTACTTTATTTGAAATCTGGTGTACTTTCATGCACGCAGCATTATTATTTTTCTACACTTTTCAAAACTGTTGGCTTAGACATTTGTTCGGTTCGTCTATTGGTTACTTTGGTATTTATTATAATTTTCTTAAACATTCCCAGCAAGTACAAAATAGTTAGCTCGCTTTCAATACTCGTTTAATTTACATTATTTTGTCGCCTTACTTTTATGTGAAGCAAGCCACTACATTAACTGATTTTCCAGAACCTTTACTATATCCTATGTATATTTGCAATATTCTTTGATCGTTTTGAACGTTATCTGAACATAATTTTCCTTCACATTACGCTGAAACGCTTTACATCTAAATCTCAACCTAAATTATTACTATAACTATATATCAAATTTTGATTATAATTTGAAGTTACAATATTGTAGGTTGAAAGCAGCAGGTGAGAACCAAACGAAATAAGATAAAATCATTTTATTCTACACAATTAGTTGTTAATGCTCTTTTGCAGACGCATACTATCAAATGTCCATTATATTTGAAACTTAAGTCTTAAACTTTTCTAAAGGTACTTTCATTGTATATAAAAAGTAATCGAAGATGCCTTCCTCCCTTTTCTTAAAAAAAGGTTGATAAATTCATGTAGCATCAGTCATTGATCAGTCACACTTAGTAGAGTTCAGAGGCTCAAGGAACTACTTATACAGAAATATTTTATCTGTTAGATGATTAAGATAACACATCAAAACGTGTTGTATTTAGCAAGATAGTGGAAAAGGAGGAAATTAAATGGGCGAAAAGGTAAAATGTAAAGTAAAACTAGAGCCATAAAGTGTGGTGCACTAATGGAATAGTAAGCATAAATTTAAATCAGTACAAATGAAATCTATATTTCTGCTTGAAACCTTATCGTCAACTAATATTCTGGAATTACTTAAAAATCAGTAGAACGCTATTGTAAGATAGAAATACATAAAGGTTCAAGACAAAAGCATTATGAAGTAGAGTTTACCTAATCAAAGAGTACATTTATATAGAACTGAAAGACTTATCAGCTTCGTTAACTATAAAAGCAAGTAATAATAAATGGCTTTATGCGTAGTACCATGTATACAGAAACTTGTTAAAAGTCGAAGTTTACCATAACAGTAATTTTATCTTTTCATTATTTGTATCAATTTCTTATCATAACTCTTATAATACTATCCTTTATATATGCTTACGACATGGTAATATGAAGATCACTTTTCGTCACGTAATAGATGTCGAAAACAAGGTTTAATACATGTTCAAATAGCCCGGACTTATTTCACTATATTTCTTATTTTCTGTTCGTTTAAAATAGCCTTTTGTAATGTAACCAGAAATGAACTGCATAAGACAGCGGAAATTTGTGGGAAAATGTGTAATGGTTATAAGATTGAGAGCTCCAAGAAGTACAGTTAATACAAGGATGTAACATATTTTTCAATAACTAAAATTGCAAATAGAGTAAATCTAATTCTATATTCTGGGAATTGCATAATATTTGGATAAGCAGATTTCAAGGTACATATACAACACAAGTCAATTTTAAACTCTCCCAAAACCGATAAGGGAAGACTCATGATGCGCCAAACCTTTTTAGAAACACTTAACAGGAGAGAAAACTGATCGACTATATCCCGAAACTTTACTATAACCTGATTATCACGAGTCGATACTGCTTTACATAGTCTGTTCCCCGCCTTATCGCAGCGATTACGCTCGTTGAATTATAAGTAATATCTGCGTTCACAAATAAGGGATCCAAAGTGATTACGAATGTTAACAGACAAGAGGACCACTCTAAAAACGAATACAAATCGTCCAGTTATGTTATTCTTACCTAGGTAACTTGCATCCAGCTGCGATTTGAGCAGAAGACAGAATCATCAAACAATAGTCGTCAAAAGCAAAATAAAATCTCCACTCAAACGACTGACTACATATACTGTAGGATTCACCTGACATCGCGTTGAATTCACCGGAATAATGCACCCGAAGTCGATAAAGTCAAAAGACTGTCTTGATTGTTCGGAATATTTATATTGGAACAAATATAAATATTTAATGTGGTTCTACAAAAAATAATTATTAATTTACTCGTCACTTACATTCAAGGTGATTAAGCAACAACAACAACAACAACAACAAGCGGATACAACAATCTGCTTTATGCACAAAGCACTCAAATTTAATGCCAAACAAAAATGGCCGGCCAGACAAACACTGTTCCAACCAATAGAAAACAATGTCTAGAAAGTTCGGATAAAACTGACCAATGAAATGCAAGTTACAAATTATGCGATAAACACTCAACTACTCCTGAGTAGTATGACAATTACAACTAAATCCGACACTGCCCCCCTAGATTGAAGAACCCCCGGGTGTTCCTGGCTGTTTAGAGTTCGGGGACTCTTCAACTTCCCCTTCTAACTTGCATAGTTGTCTTACATCTCTCTTCACTATCCCGTTAGCTGTTCTTAATGTCACCTTGCGAATTAAACCGTCGGTTCCTTCCTCCGTGGCTGTTACAACCGCCTTCGGCAATTGGCCTCTCGAACGTGTATGTTCTATCATCAATATAAAGTCTTCAACGTTCCAATTAGGCTTAGAATCGTGCCATCGCTGCGTTAACTGGAGCGTTGGAATGCATAATTTCAACCGCCTTTTCCAGAAAAGATCAACTAAATGCAGGGTTTTTCGCCATTTTTTGTTGTATCTTGTTGTATAATCCCTTTCATCGATGCAAACTGGTTCGCTTACTCCAGGTAATAGTAACATACTAGGTGTGAGCGCTTGTATTCTGTCAACGTCTTCGATCATCCTCACTATAGGGCAATCGTTCAAAATTCTCTCTATCTTTTCTACGTGAGTGAGACCTTCTTGCATTTTTTCCACGCCTTTAATTCTTCTCCCACTACTAGATCACCCCAAGTAAGTTTCATTTTACATAGTTTCTGCAGAATAAGCTTCGCTATGAGAATAACAGGTGCCAAGTAACTCATAAGATTAAATATGAAGGCGACAAATGATAAAATATTACGGCGTGTAACAGGTTCATTGACAATACCGACGTAAAAACGAAAGGTGTCATCGCATATACTCTAACTTATGCCCAAAGCCCGGTAGGTAGTGCAATCGTCGTGGCCGATCTGTACGGATGGCCCGATACAATTAAACTCAGGCAGCAACTGAGCTAGTGCCGAATCATTAGTAACCCATTTAGTGAAGTTGAATACTCCCTTCGATAACATGCTCTTCAACTGAGTCGCTATTCGGCAACTTATTTCAGTATTAGAAGTACTAATCAAACAATCGTTTATGTAAAAGCTGCGTGTAGCTATATCATAAACTCCCTTGTCATAACTTTCTTTGTTATCTTCGATGGTGTGATTAAGCGCGAACGTAGCACAACTAGGGGAAGATGTCGTCCCAAACAGGTGAACTGTCATGCGAAATTCTTCAGGATTGTTAGTAAATTCTCCATTTGTCCACCACAAGAAACGCAGAGCGTCCCTATCGTGTTCGGGTACTTTGACCTGATGGAACATTGCTTCAATGTCAGCCATTACGGCTACACTTTCTTGTCTAAATCTAAGAATAACCCCCAAAAGAGAATTAGTAAGATCAGGACCAGAGAGTAACCTGTCATTTAGTGATCGTTCTTCATATTTAGCGGCGCAGTCGAACGCGATTCTGATTTTCTCTGGTTTCGCTGGATGAACGACAGGGTGATGTGGTAAGTACCATACGTTAGACTTATCCTTTAATGGTCGTGCAATTTCTGCATATCCTCTTGCAAGGTAATCCTTCATTACAGCGGAATAGCGTCTAGTTAAGTCTTCAGAGGTACTCAGTCGTCTGCGTAAAGCGTTCAGACGATGTAAACAATACGACTTTTTATCTGCCTATGCTAACTGTGAATCTTTCGACGGGAGTATTATACAATAATAACAACCTCTCAGTGCAATAGACTTTTCCATGATTGCAAGTGCTATTCTATCTTCAATAGACATACCTTTATCTTTAAACTGACTTCCCTCCAACAGATCTTGCTGATAGAATCCTTCCAGAGTACTTTCAATTTCTGAAAGACTAAAATTATTAAGCTTTATGCGACTTGTTACCTGGGTACCGAGGGGTCCTATCATTGTCCAACCAAATATGGTCATTGTCACGTACGGTTCCTCTGGCTTTCCTAACCTTTGTTCTAAAATCCTGTGTGCTTCAGGAGCATTGCAGACAACTAGTAATCCTATTCGCTTATTTTCACATCTCCTCAGGTCTATACCTTCCAGATGCTGCCACAGTCGAAGCTGCCTCTCATCTGGTACCACTCGCTTAATCTTAGGCAAACCAGGAACGGCATATGCTCTCTTTATACAAACTGTATTATCAGACTCGCATGAGCTGACTTCTAGTTGCACTGTTTTTGTCAGCATTTCACTGTGACCATTCAAAGTCTCTGTCCGAACATGAGTATGTTCCATGGGTAGTTTTAAATCGTCAACGATTTCTTTCAGCACCAATGTCGAATCAGAGCCATTATCCAAGAATGCTAAAGTTTTTACCGTACGGTCACAATGGCGAAGGATTACTGGAACCACCGCGAGTGCCACCTTAGGTTCCTCGTTTGTCTCTCGGGACTTCGAGACGTAATTGGTAATTACATTGGTGTTGGGTTGTGAGACGTCATTCATAACATGCAACAGCGTATGGTGCTTACCACCACAACCCTCCACTGTACATCCTCTACGCAATCTACAATCCTTTGCTACATGATTAGCCTTTAAACACAGACGGCACAAATTTTTTTCCTTGATTAGATTTAACCTTTTATCTACTTCAAGCGATAACAATGTTGGACATTGGTCGAGAAAGTGGTTGTCTTTACATACTATGCAAGCTAAATACCTTTCACTTCGTTGACTCGAAGGTGAGTAATGTAATGCGAACACGTTCTTCTTCGTACTCGATAGTTGATGAGGAACAACGTTCCGAACTCGTTTATCTGACTTTAGATTCATTGCAAGTTCCTCATATCTCGTGCACATTATATCGACACGATCCTCGACGAACCTGGGTAAGTCTTCAAAGGCATGCTCTCTGTCTTGTTTCATATATTCTACTGCTGTCTCCGCCCATTTAAATCGAAGATTCGAAGGCAACCTTGCCACAATAGCTTCTAGTGTTCTACTTGCATTTAAATCGGACTGGTAACCTAGCTGTTTGAACGTCACGACGCATGTCTGCATTTTTTGACTAAGGTCAGCCAACACTGTCGAGTCGTCGTTCTTGACCGGTGGTCCGTCAATTATCTCATCTATGAAGGCCCTAGCCACCATGTAATTCTGACCGAATTTCGTTTTTAAAATATCCTTAGCTAACATAAAGCCATCTGTGCCATTCATTATAGTACAATGTTCTATCGAGTCTTTCGCCTTACCTGAGCAGAACTGGATTAAGTAATTCAGGCGTATGGCTTCATCAGTTGTTGCTTGCTCTACGACCTTCTGAAATTCTGTCATAAATATCCAATACTCCTTTGGATTTCCGTCAAATTTTCTTATTTCTGGCTTTGGCAGTTCGAAGTATCTTTCTGCACGGTTCATTATGGCATATGTGTCGCGTTTCGTGTTCTCTCTAGAATTTTGGGGACATCCTTCTCGTAGCAACATCTCCAACGCAATTCTTTTTTCTACTTCTTGTATCTTTAGCTTTGCCAATTCTATCTCCAGTTGCTTCTCATGTAAGCACCTTTGGCCGCACAAATCAGGACTTTCATGCTTTTCTAACTGAACGGATAAATCCGGCATGCTATCTTGTAGATGCTGTTGTTGTTGTTGACGTAGTAAGCTTGAATAACTGTAGGATTCACCTGACATCGCGTTGAATTCACCGGAATAACGCACCCGAAGTCGATAAAGTCAAAAGACTGTCTTGATTGTTCGGAATATTTATATTGGAACAAATATAAATATCTAATGTGGTTCTACAAAAAATAATTATTAATTTACTCGTCACTCACATTCAAGGTGATTAAGCAACAACAACAACAACAACAACAAACGGTTACAACAATCTGCTTTATGCACAAAGCACTCAAATTTAATGCCAAACAAAAATGGCCGGCCAGACAAACACTGTTCCAACCAATAGAAAACAATGTCTAGAAAGTTCGGATAAAACTGACCAATGAAATGCAAGTTACAAATTATGCGATAAACACTCAACTACTCCTGAGTAGTATGACAATTACAACTAAATCCGACACTGCCCCCCTAGATTGAAGAACCCCCGGGTGTTCCTGGCTGTTTAGAGTTCGGGGACTCTTCAACTTCCCCTTCTAACTTGCATAGTTGTCTTACATCTCTCTTCACTATCCCGTTAGCTGTTCTTAATGTCACCTTGCGAATTAAACCGTCGGTTCCTTCCTCCGTGGCTGTTACAACCGCCTTCGGCAATTGGCCTCTCGAACGTGTATGTTCTATCATCAATATAAAGTCTTCAACGTTCCAATTAGGCTTAGAATCGTGCCATCGCTGCGTTAACTGGAGCGTTGGAATGCATAATTTCAACCGCCTTTTCCAGAAAAGATCAACTAAATGCAGGGTTTTTCGCCATTTTTTGTTGTATCTTGTTGTATAATCCCTTTCATCGATGCAAACTGGTTCGCTTACTCCAGGTAATAGTAACATACTAGGTGTGAGCGCTTGTATTCTGTCAACGTCTTCGATCATCCTCACTATAGGGCAATCGTTCAAAATTCTCTCTATCTTTCTACGTGAGTGAGACCTTCTTGCATTTTTTCCACGCCTTTAATTCTTCTCCCACTACTAGATCACCCCAAGTAAGTTTCATTTTACATAGTTTCTGCAGAATAAGCTTCGCTATGAGAATAACAGGTGCCAAGTAACTCATAAGATTAAATATGAAGGCGACAAATGATAAAATATTACGGCGTGTAACAGGTTCATTGACAATACCGACGTAAAAACGAAAGGTGTCATCGCATATACTCTAACTTATGCCCAAAGCCCGGTAGGTAGTGCAATCGTCGTGGCCGATCTGTACGGATGGCCCGATACAATTAAACTCAGGCAGCAACTGAGCTAGTGCCGAATCATTAGTAACCCATTTAGTGAAGTTGAATACTCCCTTCGATAACATGCTCTTCAACTGAGTCGCTATTCGGCAACTTATTTCAGTATTAGAAGTACTAATCAAACAATCGTTTATGTAAAAGCTGCGTGTAGCTATATCATAAACTTCCTCATTCCTAGGTCAACAAAGTTTAGTACTTTTCACAACTCTCTGAAATATCCTGCTTGATTTAGTTTTGTCAGCTATATGGGAATATTAATGGTCTCACATATTAGTAATCTAAACATTTTAAGTCTGTGTGCTGAAAGTCTTATATCCTGCAAAAATGCTAACGTATACACACACCAGGCGAAATAGAAACAAACGCATGAATATGCCCCTTTATAGAAAAAATTTCCCTTACTTTTTGGTTATGACTTCATGCTCATTCTGATTTGAGGAGGTCTTAGGAATATCTTAACTCCATGTCCTCTATAGAACGTATTAGAAAATTTGTAGATGCTCAAGCTGGCTCAATAACCTTCTGAACCATGTTTAAAAAACGTGCTGTTGCCTTATATCAGACACTGATTTGCAAGTGTGATCAGTTCTTTTCTAGAAATGTCATAACAAAAGCGCCGGAGAAAATGAAATCAATATCGCCAAAAATGCATGTCCACTGGTGAGTTTTTTAAAAACAGACCCGTACCTATATCTGTACCTTCTCCTTTAACTATGCACACTTCCCCACTACGTAAGTTTGGACCTGTACTGAATGTGCACACTACCTAATATCATATGAAAAGGACCTAAATGCCCCTGTGAGTTCATACTAAGCTTCAGCATTTTTAGACTCTAAGAACAAAACGCCAACGAATGTCACAGATCTTGGTGCATGTGTTGCTCCAGATCTTAGTCACTGTATGCTTTGTTGGTGCTAAACAGTGCTTTCAGTTTACAAACTGTTGAAGGTGATTATGAAGGTTTGTTACTATAACACATTTAATATGAAAAACATCATATATATATATATATCATTTATCATTTAATGCTGTTCTGCAGAGACAGCGTTCCATATATATACTATTCATTATATGGCTAATTTTTTAGAAATGTACGTCAACTGACTTAATAAATGACATGAAACTACTAGAGGTTTGATAGTAACCAACGTAATTTTGCCACCAATGTCTCAGAATGACGCTCTAACTGTAGCACAACCAAGCAATCTAAATGGAAATTAGTCATAAGTTCGAAGCTTGAAACAAATTAAGCACTTTTAAATATGAACTATTTGAGAATCATATAAACGAAAATGTGAAAGGGGCCTAATAACTGCATTAAGTTTACATAAACACTTTGGATTTGACTCAAGCCGTTTCCCGTTATTTTTCCCTAACTTACGATAAGTGATTACGATAATAATAGTTTTATATTCAAGTGGCACTTTGTTCATGAGAGCGAATTAGTTCACAGTCATAATCACGATGATATAGCTTGTTTTTAGAAGGTTTTAATGGAGAGTAACTGTTACCGAATTCGCGCTATGTGAAAATATTAGTTGATTATAGAGCCAATGATGACAAAGTTCACAGTTTACAGTACTGGGGTACCAGAGGCATATCACAAACTAAAGTGTTCTTACCTTTTCCAATCGTCTTTGTTTGGAGTTTAAGCGTTGTTGTGGACAACTCGTGATAAAGATCATTATCTTCATTTTGAAGTCGAGCTAGTTCCACAAGGTCGATGCCTTGGATACGATTCTAGGCATGTATTCGTGATAAGGCGTCGGGAAACTACATTGTTAACTCCAGATATATGTCGTATATCAGTAGAGAACTGGGAAATGTAGTCTAGATGACGCGACTCTCGCGGAAAGTACTTATCTGAAGATAACTTCATAGAAAACGTTAATGGCTTATGGTCGGTGAATATTGTAAATTCCCGACCTTCGATGGAATGTTGAAAATGTCGTACAGCACAGTACATGGCTAGCAGTTCACGACCAAAAGTGCCGTATCTTGATTCGGTATCGTTTAGTCATCTTGAGAAGAGTGCTAAAGGTTGCCAAGTTTTGTCAGTCCATTGTTGCAGAACTGCGACAATCGCTGAGACAGATGCGTCAACCGCGATGCTGACAGGGGCTTCGGTATTGTGATGTGCCAGCATAGTCACATTGGCTATTGCTTCTTTAGTCGCAGTAAAGACTTTCTTTGAGTCTGCATCCATTGTGACCACTTTTTTATTTCCACGAAGCTGACCTATTAGTGGTTTCATGATAGATGCACAGTTCGGCATAAACCGTCTGTAGAAACTTACCAACCCATTGAAAGCTCGCAACTGCTTGATGGTGGTTGGTTCCGAGTACTCCAGAATAACCGCCACCTTGTGTTTTTGGGGTTGTATACCATTCGCATTAATAGTATGCCCCAGGAAGTCCAACGAGGTTGTTCCGATTTGGCATTTCTGTATGTTTATGGTTACTCCATATCGTTGCAGTCTACTAAAGACTGTGTCCAAATGTTTCATATGTGTTACCTCGTCTGGGCTTGCTATCAGACAGTCGTCGACGTATGCATGGGCATAGTCGACCCCGCGTAACACGTCACTAATGAAACGTTGGAACGTTTGTGCTGCGTTCTTCAACCCGAAAGGCATTCGGAGGAATTCGCAAAGGCCAAATGGAGTTACGATAGCGGTTTTAGGTATATCATTTTCAGACATCGGTATTTGGTTGTACGCCTTTACCAAGTCGAGTTTTGAAAATATTGTCATTCCCTTCAGGGTGGCCGTTAAATCGTGGATGTGCGGTAAAGGGTAACGATCGGGCGTAGTTTGGGCGTTATGACGTCGGTAATCACCAGTGGGACGCCAGTCATTGCTATCTTTCTTCGGGACCATATATAATAGAGATGACCATTGACTACTGGAAAATCGAATTATTACCAAGTCAATCATATGATCACATTCGTTTTTAGCTATCCTTAGTTTTTCAGGCGCAAATCGGCGTGCTTTGGAGAATACAGGTTGACATGTAGTCGTGATGTGATGTGTAACATTGCTGGTTACACATGATAATTTCGATGACGCCTTATTCAGATCTGGATACTTGTCAAGTATCGTCTGAAAATAAGGGTTAATTAAATGTTTAAAACGAAGAGGACATAAGCTACAACCTGTTGCAGCGGTTCCACGAATGTAGAGATTTGTGTTACTATCCACTAGTCTCTTTTTACTAGGGTCCACAAGCAGGTTTTGGTGGCTAAGTAAATCCACGCCTATGATAGGTATTTTCACATCGGCGATAGTGAAAATCCAGTGTATGGGTTTTCGTAAACCCACGTTTAAGTAGACGTATCGTTTACCATACGTAGCTATGCGTTTTCCATCGGCTGCCTGTAAATCGAACGCAGCTTCATGGTGGCGATCAGATGGAGCTGCAGGATGAACGCTAACTTCTGCGCCAGTATCGACGACGTAGCGAACCTTTGTTATCACATCAGTGACAAATAACAGGCGGCTGCTTCCATTGGCTACGGTTGCCGCTAACGCGTGCCGGTGGAATAGTTTCCCGATGCGTCAACAGTCGGTTTATGTCTGGGGAAACAACAGGGGTCTCTACACTTCTTGGAATTTTTTCCAAAGGTGTTGTGGTACTAACACCAATGTGAATTTTCGTTTCGTCGAGGTCGAAACGATGACCTTCTCCGTGATGTACTTCGTCGACGAGAATCGTTCGGTCGGTGTCTTTCTTTCAGTTCCAGAACATGAGAAAGAGTATTACACGATTTTGTCACGTCGTTTTCGGTGGCATGAGGTTTTACTGTAATGGGATAAACCTCACTGTCGCGAGTTCTGGTGATCCCCAGAATTCGATCAGCAGATGAAGCTACTTCATCTACTGGGTTGTTATTAAACGTTACCAGAACCGCTTGCACTTGTTGTGGCAGTTTTGATAAGAAGAGTTGGCAGAAAAGACCTTCGTCGATGGTGCGTTGACCAATTAACTCTCGCATGCACGACATTTCCGTCGCTAAACCACTACCTAGCTCGATGGTGTGAAACAACTCATCAAGACGTTGTCTGTCGGATAAGTCTCCGCGTTTGAGAATTGCTCTTTTGAGCTGGTCATAAGGTTCTAGGCAGTCAGGGCTGAAAATGAAAGGGGTGGCGTACCTGTTCAATTCACGCGGAAGTGACCTTACGACGGCAAGGAATTGAACACGTGGATCTGTCACAGCTTGGTTTCGAAACTCTGCTTCTGCGTAGCAGAACCAAGCTTCCATGTTTTCTGTCCAGAAAGGAATGAGCTGAAAGTTCGGGGGTGTGGGAGTTTTAATCTTAATGAACTTAGGAGTCTGATCAGTCATGCTATATATGCAATATATGAAATTACAAAAATAAATGCAATCAAAACGTGCAAAAAATGATAATCACACCAAAAATACTGTTAAAAAGTATAAACAGGAACGAACTCACAGTTATGAACGTGTCCAGAAAACGTCGTGCTCACCAATGAAGTGCACCTGATATATGACGAAGTTACGCTTGCGGTATTACAAGGGCAACTTCTAACAATTGAACCCACTCTTACGAATGAGAATAAATCAGAAGGCAATAAAGGATGCAAAGGAAGTTATATTTGCTCGTAAATAGAGCGGCAAGGGAAAAGCAACGTCTAGGCTGGCAAACTAGAGAGAGAGTTGCTTTCCACGGTACGGTGTGACGTGATCTGGTAGTGATGCATGACCGAGCGCCTTCAACTAGTAGTGTCCGGTAAAACAAACATGGTCAGCATCAATGTCGAAACCTATGTAACTATTTATTTTGGGGATTATTTACCGCTACAAACCTCTGCCACTGTCAACACACCACTAATGCACTCGTCACAGCCCGTTCTTTAGGCGAAATGCTAGACCCCCTTCTCTAAATGATGCACTGCCGAAAGTCGGAACCGTACCCCGTCTACAAAATGAGGAGGGTGAATAAATAGATTGGTTTAGATTAGTTTGTCATGGTTGTATTGGATATTGGACCAGACGCAAACACTTCACTTGCTGCGTTACGATCATTTAATCTTGGTTTTTCTTTAAGTAAACGCAAGCAGCTATTGGGTGCTGTTCTATATTTATAATGCTTGAGAGGTTTCTTAGTGTTTAAGTTGGTTTATCGTGTGATCACAGTTATAATGTACTGATGCGTAGTCACTTAGGATATTGCACATGAAATGTAGTACTACTATGGATGACAATAATCCCAGCGTTGGAGCACTCAAAACAAAGGCTATATGCCTGTGCTACGTAATATAAACTACTGTATGCTTTCTGGGAATCAAAAAACTAACGCGAATTCATCCTAACGCTCTCCTCACTACTTTAACCTACAAGGGGATGTTTGCATATTATATCGTATTATCTCCACTCACATATCTAATCCATAATATATTATCAAAGTCATTTTATATGTATATATATAACTTCTCAATTCGTTGATGCGCTCCTAGTTATCACGCGACCTGCTACTTTATATTAAACTGCCACTAGCCCAATAAGCTTCTTTGGTTTAAAAATAGGGAAAAATAACTGTACATAATAGGAAACAAACTTTCTGCAAAATACGGCTTGAACTATCGCATCCTATATGTCAGATAAACCTTTTTTTCCCCGAAACTAAGGTATTGGTATGTAGAAACCAACTGGTTTGTACTAGCTCATCACAAAAATTTTAGAAACACTCACATTCCCTGAATGTTATGCACTGCGCCTAAGCTAAAATCACTTCATAATTAACCTACACTAGAAAAAGTGGTTGTTGATTTGCAGAGGTCAAATTATCTGGGCTTTTTCACACATTCTTGAAACCTGCAATTTGTTCAAGGTAGGCCAATTCTTTCAGGCAAAAGTCGTAACTAGAGTTGTTAGACTTGTCAACATCATTGTGGTGTTTCAGTTGTTTATCTGTTACTCTCAATTACTAGTATATATTCAAGCCACAAAATAGTCAGCGAATATGAGTAGTCCGACTTAAGTAGGTGAATCATCTTATTTTCGTACGTAGTATTCACGATGAATAGATGTTAGTTTGTTTAGTCCTGCTTCTTACTTCATAGCGTTACCTACGAATGACTACATAAACATATTACATGCTCATATGCACACTAAAACAGTTCAACCGCAGTCGTAATATTTATTTTGGTTTGCATATCTACCACAGGTGATGAAGTAAAATGATACTCTGTCGAACAAATTTTTCAAATCAGCTACTTCGAGGAAGATGGCTACGTTTTTACCAAAACAGTCACTTCTCAGTGGTCTCACCTGCTGTTTCATCGAGCTCAGTAACTGGTTATCACCCAGTAAACCAAAACGTTGGGCCACATTGGGCTTTTCGTACCTAAACGTTGGGCCACCTAACTCGACGTTGGGCCAAACGACCGAAACATTGGGCCAGCTGTCCGAACCTAAAATTTGAGGTTGGGCCAAATGTCTGGGACATTGGGCCAAACGTAAAGATTGGGCCAGACGTACGGAATAGTTGGGCCATTATTACATGGAAAATGACAAACTACTCACAATTTGAGAGTAGCTTAATACTTTTGGCGTAAAAGATTGATTAAAGGTGAACTATGAATGAAAATTTACATTACTTGTTATATGTATATAGTCAAATTATCATTTGGTGACAATAACTTAATGAAAAACGCAACAACGAGTGGCACCAATACTTCTTCATACACTATTTGTTATTATGATCTGTTACTGTGTTTGCTTTCATTTCTCGTAATGTGTAATTGATTTAATAAACATATTCGATCTGTTCCTAGTTAGTATTATCATCGGCATCTGTAAGTTCTTCACCACACTCAAGTAACCAGTCATCACATATTCATACAATATGTAAATCAATTGCACTTTAAAACATCCCTTTATCAGTGTAACTGTTACGCAACAATATTGTGATTATTTTCATACTATAATAATAAATTGCCCACTACCATGTTATCAAATCTTCTGTGTAACTAAAATGGATGAATAACTTGTAAAGACAACGAAATTATATACGACTACAGCTAAGGTATATAACATAATTAAAGGGAAAACTGCATTCACTAAATTGCCTATATCCCGTTCCTAATGACATTATGGGCTTATTCCGTTATGCAAAATCAGTGGTACTAATACAGTTTACTGAAGATTATATTTAGATGAGAGAAAAACATATTTCATTTATTCTAGTAGAATCATGTTGACAATATAAAGAATAATTAATCCAGCTGATGGTATGAAGTAGGCTGTAACAAATTTATTGATGGTATTTATTTGGTAGACAATAGTATGTGTAGAACAATCGACCGATCAATGTAAGTAATGCAGGATCAACAAAGAAGCCGATAGGCCGCAAACACTGTTGTTATTACCAGTCAAGTGAGTATTTGCCGTTGCCTATGAATGATTAATGAATGAATTTAAAAGATAGTCAAATATTTAGGTAACAGGAAACATAGAACTAACGTCTTAGAGTTGGTTGATGAAAAATTAGTAATAAAACATTGACAGCTGAAATACACTGCATCAGTAACTTTGCTGCTTATGACTTGTTAGCTCCACGTTTTGTAACAGAAGAATGACTGCGCACCCTTCTAAAAATATAATTGGGTGATAATCTGATTCATGAAACAAATTAAATGCTTAGTAAGTGTGGTCATCAGCACTTCCAAATTATTACAAGGTATTCTTTGAGTTATTATAACCGCAATATCATTAACCAAACAGTTCTATGCTCCGTGAAAACAATTTCATTACGCGATAGTTATTAAGAAACAAAGTCAATGTTATGAAATGTGTAGGTACATGGAGCCAAATGAAATTTAAAACAGAAAAACAGGTATCCGTAAAAGAAGAGTAATACCACTTATCATGAGAAATACATTTTTTCAATTGAATCGTTTACATTTTTTTCAAATGAAAATTTACATCCAAAGTTCTCTTAATAATCATCAAACAATCTACAAGATAAGCTAGTCATTAAACGAATGTATTACATATTTTAGTGATAATATAAGTGACGAGAAAATTTCATCCATAATCGCTATGTATTCATAAGCTGTCAGAGCACTAAATTATTGGATTGCAAATAATAATGAGCTCTCGATTATGCTTCACTTAATTTTACCATGAATGATGTTTGTATGAGAAGGCAATTGATTTGTAAGTTTTATATGGCTACAGTATACAATAATTTTGATTAAGTGTTTTCAAATATCATACAGATTTACAATCGAAACGATGAACACGTTTTAAGTGGTAATGCAAAGTATTATCACATTTTAACAATATGCATGATTTTCACATGAAGTTCATGCATGACCTGTACTACATGACAGAAATTATAAACGCTGACATTGCAGACTAATAGATTGTTCTACCCTTCATGCATTTGTATATTTGTACGTATTTGATAGAGATTTACAGTAAAACTTATTAATTTATTTTCAGAAGATAATATGAGGCATAAATGACTAGACAAGGTATTATTTTCAATAAGGCATATTTATTTATCTATGCATATATTTGGGGTTAGTAATACATCATACAGGTCATAACTCTTGTAGGAATGGTGCATGTCTAGACTGAAATACTTTATAATATCCATTTTTTGGTAGCTTCTTATTTAATTACGGTTACGAAAATGTAAAATGCGTTCAAGACAAAATGTAGTAGTTTATCGAAAATTATTATTTGTCAAGTATCAGCGGTGTCATATGGCATTAAACCGTTCTCCACTTGAATCTAACGACGATTTATTTCTAGTTATGCATATGTATCTTTCCATGTTTATGTGTATTTGTATATTTTAAGTCTACCCTATTTAAATAATACTCTCTTTGTTCACATATATGCATATCGATTATTATATTCATGTGAATATTGTTATTAATCAAGGTACACAGGAATGAATACAAATGTCACTCAACCTTCTTTCATAATTCGATTGATCTTAACAACATTTTAAGACCAGTCAAATAAACTGATTATAATTTTTTTCTATTACTGATATTGTTAATATTTGACGATTTTTGATTATCACTCACTCCATTTTGTAATCTCTACCTAATCGGTTGCATTTTAAGTTAGCATTCAGCCTTTGTCTAATCGTATTTTGCCACCACCCCATCTCCTATGACACCCATATACAGAGATACCTATATACATATTTGATAAATAATCCTGTTGTTTATTCCAATTGTCGTTTACGTTTCACAAGTTACATGATGATGACTATTTCAACATTAACATTCGTATGGTACAAATAATTTTGCGATAAGAAGTAAAGGAGAATGACAACTACAAGTGCAATAATCTCCTAGATATTTTACAAAACATCCAATATGTTTTCAAATACCTTTTAATATGCACGTGCTACTGCACTATGCAATGACTCATGGATTACCAAATACGAAAAAGTACATTTATTTAGGCCAGATTCTCATTTCGACATTTGATGCACGTTATTTTACTATCATTGGTCAATGTAAATTTTTTACAAATCACCTTATGAACGGGATTTATAGCCTGCTTATTTACCCCTACGTTAGTCCGTTGTCATTTTTTACTATAAATACAGTTTAGACACAATATTCAACCACAAATTCAATACCACTTAACTGGTGTTCTATTTGTTCCAACTTCGTGCTTATTTCGCTTCATTCAGATATTATTATGAGTTTACATTCAATGGCTGGTATTCAATCAACTAGTCAATCGCCATCAACGACAGCAAAGTGGACTATTGGGAGAACGAAGTGTATTGTGCTGCTGCTGAAATATGTCTTCTGCCAGGCATTTCTATGAAAATGAAGAAGAGGATCCTGCAGATAGTTCACAGTGTTCACCAGAAATGGCCTGTTGATCCCAGGACTCTGCTCCTGAGGGCACCAACAGAATTCACTATTGCCGGGGCAGCAAGTATGTCACTAATTTATTTGATGCATACATCAGTTAACATTTCTATTTACAGATACATTCGATGAAGCCAAGGTTATTTTAAATCGTGTAAGGTTGGCATATCAAAAGTCAATGGCATGCAGTTCTCAATCGTCAACAAGGACTATTCCAATGCCAAGACCACCGAGGAGGAGGTCTGTCTATTAATAATACGGCAATCTCTAATTTGTTTTTACAGGAAAATGTTGTCTCATGATGAGGTAGAAACGACTACCCATCATCCATCCTTGACAACAGCCAGTTTTATATTCAGTCAACCGGACTACAGCGACGTTGTTCGTCAGTTGCGCAGGTACGTTCATTTCCAGTTATCATCTCATTTCACTTAGCCAAGAAAGTACTCACAAATGCAGTACACCAATAAAGTAAGTTACCGATACCCGTAAAACACACTTTACAGATCTTACATTAGTAAGGAGTCGGCTGATCAGTCATCAAAAACACAGACGTAAGTCATGTATCACCTTATAGTTATATATGTTATAGTGGTGACCAAAAACATATTGAAAATGTGTTAAGAAGTTTAAGTTCTAACATGGAACTAGTAATTGGTAAGTTTGTAATGCAACGCAAATAGACCGCATTACAGACATTCTGAAGAAAATTATGCAACTACTGCAAAAATTGACTAACAACAGTAATGCTTTGAAGAATTCAAGTTTAATCAACGACCTGCCAATACGATCTAATGAACAGTTTCGGCAGATTGAGACTCGGCTTGGAGATGACGATTCAGCCAAGGAAATGGTTAGTGACTGCTTCCAGCTAACGTTTTGTAGTACTCACTGGTGTATTCGGTGATCGTGGGGGACATTAGGATGTCTGTAAAGAAGGCCTTACAACTGGTCTTCGACGATATTTTTATGCAACGTTTGTCTTGGACAAGCACAAACCAAAAGATAGGAATCCGCAACTCGCGTGTGAGTGACGATCAAACGTAAGTATATTTCGTAGCAATGTAAACACTCAAAAAAGGTGCGATCCTGCATTACCGACGTTCGAAAAACTTGCCGACTGAGAATTTCGACGTATCATACCGCCATGCAATGAGAAGGTGGTTCTATAATATTAGAGACCGCCTTGGGGGGCGAGCTAGTAGGAGACGTGCTTTTACGAGGAGTGCTTCAAAGGTTTGTTAATTAATTTATTACTTCATTTTACCTTCCTAGATTACAAAGGTCTGTATCAATAAAGAAGAGTCTGCAAACTTGGAGGTCACAATCACAGATGTTGATATGGAAATGTCTGAGTTATACGATTTATAAACCTTTTTATCGTATGCAAATATATTTTTATTTTAAATAAACCATGGTCTTATATAAAATTGTTGGATAATGTGACTGACTCCTGAGGGTAGAGTAAGGACCAATAGATGGGTGGGCAGTCGCGTACCGCAGTTAGGTTTTGAAGTTCAAAAAATCATACTACTTATAAATTTTCAGTAGGCAAATCCCATCGTAAAAAACCTGGACCACGTATGGTAAAACGCTGGGCCACGTATAGCAAAACGCTGTTAAGTTTTGAAGTTCAAAAAATCATACTACTTATAAATTTTCAGTAGTCAAATCCTACCGTTAAAAACCAGGACCACGCATGGTAAAACGCTGGGCCACGTACAGCAAAACGCAGGGCCATGTATCGGAAACCGTAGGGCCACGTATAGCAAAACGCAGGGCCACGTTGCAAAAAATGTTGAACTAGACAGTGTGTCAGAGCAAACATTGGGCTAAACGTCCGGAAGCCATGCGTGTGGCCCAATCTTTTACATGCTGTTTGGCCCAACCTTCCGCAACTTTGGCCCAACCTTTTGGTTTATTGGGCAGGAGTCGAACTTAACATCTGACAAGTCTAAGTCCTTCAACACCTCCTATGTAAATTCAGTTTTGTTACTGGGCACTGTCATGGGAATAAAAGTAAGTTGTGTATAATTTCTCCCTAATCGTTTTTGTTTGCTAAAGTCGGTATTTTAATAAGGATTCTTTGTTTACCTTGGATTATTCATTAAGGCATTTCATGTCACTAACTCAGAAATAATCTTTTATGGAGCCTAAACAGTCCTTATGCATTTTATCTTGTTTATCAAATTAAGTTTCCTCATATTTGGTCATAATTTTAAATATACTTGCCGACTTATGTACTTTTCTCTTCAAGATGTTCCCTATGCAGAGCAATCCGGATCGAAACTGGGCTCTGTTATTTTTGAGAACCCGATTACCTGTATTTAAGAAAATTGAAGACAAAGAGCTAACTAAAACACCCGACACAAATGAATTTGATCCAAAGTTTAAACAAATTTGGCTCAGTTTATCAAATAGAGTTCATGTTTTTAGTCCCAAATTGGTTTGCAGTCTTAGAGATGTTAAACTTGGTGAACGCCTACTTGTCAGTGGATTTCTTTCGTATTATCAGTCATCAAAACTTGATGGAAAGGCTAGTAGACAATGCTGCGTCACGGCTCAGCGCATCGCTCATATGGGTTGGTCTTATGATTACCAGCGTGATAATAATCTTGAAGAAATTCCTGAAACATAAATTGTAAAGGGAAATTTGTCATTTTGTATCTCGGAACATTTTATAATCGTATATTTGAATCGCTGTCATGTACATCTAGTGAGTGATGTTGTAGCATCAAGTAACCTCATGCTTCTGAATAAGTAATTAGTTGCAGGTATCATTCTCACACATAAGTAACTGCACCAATAATGGTTGTCTTAAGAAAAAAGGCTTTCAAGTTGTTTTATCATATTCCTGATAATTTTACTCAAGCACTCTTTAAACATTAATTAAACACATGTATCACCGATCGGACTGCAACCCACAAAACATAGTTAACAAATCACAATATATCTTACCATAAAAAACAAGTATTAGCAGTATCTAAGTGGTGATAATATGTTATATTTGGCTTTAACTGAAAGTGAATGAATCAGATATTATATTATCAACCGATCGCAATCATAATACGGCCAAGCACAAATGTGTATCAGATGAAATTACAACACAAGCACGGTTATACTAGTAGAAAAGAGGTCACATCATGATATTAAAATCAACTACGTTTAAAGAGTATTGGGTTCAAAAAACGGAATGAACGTATAAAATAAAACTCGAAATCTACGAAAAAACAAAGAATAAATGTACTTGAACCAATGTGATACGTTATCATTCTTGTCAATTATCGATCATGTATATCGCTCCAGCCCCCTGACATCTTGAACCAGCAACCTATATATTCGTGCTTTTCTATAATTTGCTACTCTAGTCAGTGTTATCCGTCACGTTAGGTGGGTTTTTTCAGCAGTAGCCCACAGAAAACTACATATTGAAATAAATATGATTTTTGTGCCCCATACTCGGCGTCAACAAACAGGTAGGCATCCTCCAGAAGCCAATAAAACTTGATATTTCGTCAGGCATCAACACACTAAGACTAGCGAAGTGGTCAAGTTGCTTGACTAATGCATATATGTATAGACGTACTCATGCCTTCGACTTTTTAACGCACTGGTGAACCAGTGGTACTAACAGCTTGTGCAAACCAACCTATTAGCAAGTTTAGAACCATTGGGCTGAGCGTCCTAACTATGGGCTTTAACTCCTCTAGTTGGCACATATCAGTTCTTAGGCAATAACAGACAGGCGGATTCTCAGATACCTTGGATTGACACTCAAAGCGTCTGGATGACTTCATTAAGTGAACTGTCACCTGTCCTATCATATGAATGAATAAACTTCTTGTTAGGATCCTTGCTACTTTTGCAATACGTTGTTGATACTAGTATAAATAAAGTAGTCTTAAATTAGTGTATTACTTTGGCATGGTATCTATTTTTAAAATTAATGTCAAAGGTTGCATTTTACAGAAAGTTGTTCTGTCTAATTATCCTATGTATTTGAAATGTCAGTATAATTAAACGATGTCAGTAAAACGTCCAGAAAAATAGATTCATTTATAGTTCAAAAAAATATAATCATACTGAAAGCCAACTGTCCACTATTTAAAAACGAACCTTAATTCACGCCTACTTCGTATTGCATTTTGTATATACCAGAATTTTACAGAAATAAGTCTTTTTTTGTTCTTTCATGTTTCGGTAAGAAAAAAAATGTTATAGCGTAAGTATGCACAAGTAAACATCGCAAATGTAGTTAGGAAGTAGTCAGTCAGTAATAACGTAGAACTTGGTACGTGCGTATATCAGTTCAAGTTGCCATGTCTCAATTGACAGATTAATTTTTCGGATCGAACCCCAGAATAGTGGAGGAAGAAACAGAGTTGGTATTAATGAGGAGGATTAGAGATCGAAGATGAAATTAAAGAAAATATGATTCAGTAAGAATAAAATTTGGTGAATCCAAAAGCTTAGGATTTGTAGGAAGACAAGGAATGGATGCACCTGCACCATTGCTAACGATTTTGAGCCATGTCACCCGAAGTCTAACTATTTGTTACGACCATCAAGCGGACCCCAACCAGGTAGTCTACATCTATTAAAATCACAGCCTAATTGTCAATTACTTCATGAACTGGTGTCATGTTTTTGTTTGTCCGCCACTAGCTTTCTTCCAGCCGACACCTACACTAGATAACATTGCTCGTCGAGGTAGGCGGTGGTTGGGCGTACGTAACACGTTCTAACCACCTTAGATGATAAAGATGTATTACCTCACCGGTAGATTTACCATACTTACAAAGCACTTTATTCCTAATCCACGTATTGCTTAGTCGGTGGTCCCAGCAAACACAAGTAATGCTTCGAAGACACCGATGATTGAATACAACTAACCTACGAATATCCTCTATCCTTAATGGCCACGTCCCACATCCATAAAGTAAAACGAACCAAACAGCTGCGCAGTAAACGTGTCCTTTGGTCAGTGGACAGATATCTCGCCTACGCCACAAGTGACACGAATTGGAAAAAACCAATCGAACCTTCTGCATACATAACAAGATTTCATCAGACACCAGACCATCAGGACTGGTGAGACTCTCAAGATAAGTGAAACGGTTAACACATTTAATTACTTCACTCCCTATTACTAATTTCGGTGTCGAAACAAGCCAATCCTTAAGCAACATTTTGCATTTCAATGAGAAGAATCGTATCTTTACATCCATGTTTAAGGTAGTCAAGCGATTCTGCATTTTATCAGCATCTTCACATAAGAGAAATATATTATCTGCATATTCTAAGTCAGCAAGTTTATCTCCTGGAAGGAGGTCAACCCCGGGGGAGTCAGACGATGACAATGTTAACTCTAAAAAGCATGTCAATGACAAAACTAAATAAAAACGGGGGAAGTGGACAACTGTGACGAACATCACTTGAAGTAATCAGTTCTGGCGACAATCCGCCATAAACTCTGACTCGATGTGGTGTTCGAGTAGAGAGCTTGTATAAGCTTAATGTACTTCTCAGGTACGCCTTTCAATGACAGGCATTGCCACGTAACCTTACGACCGATAGAGTCAAACGTCGCCTTAAGGTCAAAGAATACAGCTATTGTTGGACGTCCAAAAGTTTGCCTTTGTTCCAGAACCTGCCGAAGTGTTCATACAACCACGTCCAGGTCTGAAACCACCTTGGTTTTCTCGAGTTTGCTCTTCATGAGCTTTAGTTAGACGTCGAAGTATTATTGAAACTAATATTTTAGACACCATATTCGTTAAGCTGATTCCCTGGTAATTGCCACAAGAGGACTTCTGTACTTTTTTATAGATTCGGACGATTGGTGTTTGAGACCAGTCAAGTGAGATTACGCCCAATTCCCAGATTCTAGCCAAGAATACGATTAATCTCGCTGCTAAAACTGGACCACCATCCTTAAATATCTCAAGGCTTAATCCATCAGGTCCTCCTGTTGTTCCTCGCTTTAAGTTCCCTATAGCCTTCTCAACCTCATTAAGGCTTGGGGGACCAATATTAACTTGCCATTCAGATTGATTGGAAATGGTGGGCAACTGGAATGAGACTGAGGGCCAGTTGGACTGTTTCCTAGTGTTCTGCCCATCAGTCCAACCTTCTGGATTGACAGTGAATAATGGTCCCATCTTTATCTGAGACAGTTTCACTTACAGTCGGATTTCTGATACCCGTTTCCTTGATAAGTCTGAACAGTTGACTACTGTTACCTATTGTCACAGCCTTTTCTATCTCGATTTTGCTGTTCACGAGCTTTAGTAAGGCATCGAAGTATTATTGAAGGCAACATTTTGGAAACTATTCGTTAAACTGATCCCTCGGTAATTGTCACAAGAAGACCTTTATCCTTCCTTATAGACTGGGACGATTAGTGTTCGAGTGACCGTTGCGCTATATGTCACAAATTGATAGAAGTGGGAATTCTACCACCAAATGCCGACCCAGTGGTGCAGATGGTTAAGCGTTCGCCATCAATCTGAAGCTCCTGGTGCGGAACCTGGGGTGCGCACTGCTGAGGAGTTCCACACTAGAACGAAATAGCTGTCCAGTGCTCCCGGGTTTTCAATGGTACCCTGCCAACACCAATATGTGACATACAATCAACTAAATAACCATCTAAATTAAAATAATTGCCTTTTATTTCATCATGTTACTATTATCATAAGATGAAACTCGAAGGTAACCTAGAAACAGGATTAAATGATCACTTACTGTATAAAAGAATTCTGGCCTCACTATTTGAATTTTATTGCACATGCAAAGAAAATACCATATCGATTTGCAACTGTAAGTATCTATACAACTGACCAGTTTTTTGGCTTGCATAACGAACATATATTTGATTCTAATTGGTGTTACTTTTGAAGTTCTCAGGATTCTAACGGTAAATTTATGAATTCATTAAGTCAAGAATAAATGTATGTATCGTACAAGTGCATTATACAATTTTAATTAGTTAATCACACGGTCAGTCAAACATTTGGCTTGATTCGTATGATCGGGTGAAATAGCTATGCAAACACTTTAACTGCTGTCCATGTTTTGCCTATTTGTTAAAAGTGAGGTCACTGAAATCTTCAAAATCTAAAATGGATAAATAGTTCTCAAAAATACAACCTTGTTTCTGAGTTTCATGGTGATTGTGGTCATGGAAATCTCATCTAACCAGATTGAAAACAATAGCCAACTGTTAGAGAATGTCAAGTTACCCAGTATCACCTTCCAGTGTACTTGGTTGTAAAATTATAACCCAGGGGTATTGTTTCCCAGCTAATTCAATACAGTGGAAAAATGGGTTTTTTATGACATTCCGAGTTGTATATAGTGAGATCTTAAAAACGATTTCTACAACAAAATCAATATCAGCTAACTAGAGACTAACTTCTCGGGGCAATTCATGTAGCTCTAGTGAGAAGACGTGATCAGTGGAATTTAACCTTATCGGGGATAAGGCAGTTACCAACTGATGGCAGTGGGTGAGGTCGCGTAAATGTATCACGAATTGACTGAATTAAAAATAATAACCCTTGGGAGCCGACTAAGTGGTTTAACGGGAAGGTGTGTGCCACGGTTCCAACCCCTATTGGGATCATGGATGCACACTGCTAAAGAGCCCCGTACTGGGGCGAAACAGCAGTCCAGTGCTCTTTGGTGATCAATGGTTACCTAATTTAGACCGATTCATGATGTAAAATTAACAAAAGAACTATCTAGTTGGTTAGAATGATATGGGTAAAGGAGCGCTGCATCTCGATACGTAAACGTATATGTATAATCAACATAGACAGTAGTACTGGTTTAAACTACCAGTATTAGTTCGCATTCATAATTTATAAGTATCCACTGTGTATGAGACCGACTCGCTAGTCTCTACGGATAAGAAGTTACAGCTTAATGGATAACAAACAGTCACTACCTAGCAATCACAACAAAGTTATGACACGAAAATCCTTATCTTATAAGTTTGCGTAACCTGTATGCTATATGCAATAACATACATCAGGAGTCCCATGAGCTGGAGCCGTCATCTTCAATAAAATCAGCACTTACCTTAATGCAGGAATGAGGCTGTTTATTCTACGTCTATCTGTCATAGTGTCCCTGCTTGCAATTGGCTATCCTTATATGTTTCATCGTCTTCATAATATCATCATATACCTGAGATCGGGTCTGCCTAATTTTCTCGATTCCAAATACACGCCAAAGAATCTCTATAAGCATAACCTTAACAACAGTTGGCAATCAACTGATACACTGACTCACTTACATAAATAAGATCAATCACATAGAAGTTAAGTAAATAAAAGTCATTAGGAACAAAAATGAATAGGGAAAAAGAACTCACCCAGATAACTAGTACTGAACAAGGTTGTCAAGACGAAATGACTTTGAAATCACTACAATAATTACTTTTACATTAAGGAAATGCTATTACGTAGGACGATAATGAAGGCTCTACAATTAAAGCAACTAGCTCATACAACTCAACATTACTTTTATTCATAGCTGAAAATATTCATCTCGTAAAATAATAGCGATTAGCCATACAGCGTATTCCTTTGCAATGAATATAAATCCCGTGGTCAGTTGTTCTTCCTATATTAATATTTCATCTAATGTCATAATGGTCACCACTCAACAACACCAATAAGATGGGGAAAGCATAACGTCCTATTAATTGGTTGTTTGCTATGAACATGAGTCGATTGTTAACTTAGAGGAACACAGCAAACAAAATATTGATATTTAAAACAAATAACTGAATAACATAAACACAAATTAATATTCAGAAATAGAAAGAAATGAGTAATTATTTAACAGAAAAGACCGGGGCTGTACTTAGAATACACATATTAAAGCGTACACGATAAGACTTGTATTTTCGAACAGTTGACGGAAAGGAAATTAACTACGAAATTGATGCGTGCACAAATTTCACAGTGTAAATGTATGTGATTCAAAGTATGATCCTGCATTAAAGGGATAATTGTAATTCAATGATGCAAAAGTGAGAACATTGCTTTTACTCCAAAATGGGAGGAATTATGATGACAATGGAACTTATCACGAACATAAAATTTAAACGTCACAGTCTCAGATCAAGAATAAGTGGATGATCCAATCTATCGATGATACAACTGAAATTAATAATTACATTTTTACGATTCCAAAGTAAAAATAAATCAGTGTGGTTTTGGTAATCAATTTTATTTTCTACGGATTAATAACAATCCTTTATCAAAAATGATAACCCATCGAAAACTGGTAATATGGAAGTTTTATGGGACTCAAAACGAGGATTGTTTTGAAGTGATTTTAATGTTTCTGTGGATTAGTATTTAACTAGATTTGCAAAGTAGGCACTTCCACTGAACTGACTGGCATGATCATAAAAACCACTGCTCGCGACATCAGAACTAATGCGACCAGATAAAGAACTGTTAAAACAAAAAATAAGAGATGATATCGTTGAAGTTATTGTAGCAAGGTAGTTCAATATGTGAATGTGGTAGCTGAGGTCACGCTCTGAACGCCATGTTGGAGCTTTTAATGTACATACGCTGTGTCAAATCGCTCAACAAGCTGCCTTAGCTAAAACACTAGAATCTATTGTAATTGGTGTATGCTGTGTCACCGAAACACGCATACAAGACTCCAGCATGGTCATCCGTTTGACCTCACCTGGTCAATGCAGCGGAACAGCACAATTCACTCTTGGTTTATCTGAAGACCCAACAGTAAGCTCACGTGGTCTTGCTGGTGTAGGCATGGCACTAAGCTTATGAGCAGAACATGCACTTTTAGAGTGGATTCCTGTAGACAGTCATCTATGTGCTGTCCGTCTAAATGGCACAATACGAACTCGGAAAGATAGGGACATACGCCGATGCCTTTTTGTCGTCTCTGCTTATGCCCCACACGAAGTGCAGCACAGATGGACTTAAAGACGAGCTCTATATGAAGTTATCTAGCCTCCTTCAGAAAGCTAAGCACTCAGACATAGTAATTATAGCAGGAGATCTAAATGCCCAAGTAGGTCGGCTAAGTCAGGCTGAAAAACACTTAGGTGGGTTACTTGGCATCCCAGCCCAGCGAACGGATAACGGCGGTCGTCTGACGCAATTATGTCCAGACTACCGTTTATTTCTAGCTAGCACAAACTTTAAGCATAAAGAGAGACATTGTTTAACCTGGTGACCCTCAACATCTACACAACGATAGACACAAATTGACCACATCGGCATCAGCTATCGTTGGGGATTCTGTTTAGAGGACTGCCGCCCTTTCTGGGGCACGTGTCTAGATTCTGACTACGCCCTAGTGAGAGCACGTTTCTCTATGCGTTTTGCTGGTCGCAGAAAGGTCACATCAGGCAAACCCTTTAGATATCACTTGGAGACTGAAAATGCTAAGATTGCATTTAGGAATGGTTTGGCTAAGCATTTAGTTGCCCACAGCCAACGGGTTCATCCCGAAACAGCTTGGAACGATTTTAAAGCAGGTGTAGACGCAGCAGCGCTATCTGCATCTAACCCGAATCCAATGGTTATGAAAGACCACTGGATCTCTAGAACTTCTAGTGAACTGATGGAGGCTCGAGAACCCATTTCAACAAGCTCGGAGTATGATGAAGAGCGACGATTATTGAGACGTAAACTGACAGAGTCTGCGTAGGGATCGCGAACAGTGATGGGTAACAAAAGCGATGGAAGCATTGGCGGCGGCAGGCAATAGTAGACAGCTGTTCCGGCTTATTAAGAACACTGGTATTAGAAATCGGCAGTTAGTGAAATCATCAATGGAAAAGATGGGTCTATGACTCATTCTCAGTCTCGAAGATTAGAACGACGGGGGGAACTGATATGCCGGGCACCTAGAGAGGATTGATTATCTTCGAGAACTGTTGTTCTGTAGACTATTTCATTATTTTTGGTTGTATTTAAGGTGAATATTTTATTCCAATTACTACTCAGTTCCTCCTGCCCTATCCTCCCATTTGATACACTAACTGTTATTATACCATTTCTCATTGATGAACTATGGTTAGTCAATTGTGTATACATACTTCAGTTGACACTTACTATTACTCCTATTTTGTATAAATGTTAGTTTCCTAATTGGTTGACTGTGTGGTCAGGCTTTATATACATATAAAGGGAAGTGTGAAATACAATATGATTCAAATTTTGTCTTGTTGGTCTACAGTCTTGTTCTTCTATCTCCGACTTGGGACTGAGTGAGCATAGGGCAGACGCGCATTTATCGACTAGGAACACCCAATAGGCGTTTCGCTCAACCGATCAATTTTCTTTGCATCATAACAACAACACTTTCACGAACAGTTCAACTGGCCCCCAACTACTCTTAGCTTACCCACTATCCCCAAGCTACCTGAATGGAAAACTAACACAGGTCCCCCAAATCTCAGCGAGGTTGAAAAGGCTATAAGTAACTTGAAGCGAGAGAAAGCAGCAGGACCTGATAGGTTGTCTACCGATATCTTTAAGGATGGTGGTCTAGTTTTAGCCTGCAGGTTGACTGATATATTAGCCAAAGTCTGGGAACTGAACATCATCTCGTCTGACTAGTTTCGTTCACTGATCGTTCCAATTTACAAAAAGGGACAAAAATCCTCCTGTAATAACTACAGAGGAATCAGTTTGGCAAATATAGTATCTAAAATATTAGCCTCTATAATCATTCGACGTTTATCCAACACTAGAGAACAGCAGACTCGAGAAAACCAGGCTGGTTGCAGACCTAGGCGTAGTTGCACTGATCAAATATTCACCAGATTCTCGAACATAGACATGTGCACCAACGTCCAGCCATAGTTATATTTCTTGACTTGAAAGCAGCTTTCGACTCCGTAGACCGTGAAGTCTTGTGGCAGTATTTGTCTTTAAAAAATGTACCCCAAAAGTACATTAACCATACAAAGGCTCTCTACTCGGTCACAACCGGTCGATTCAGAGCATATGGCGAACTGTCACGAGAAACTCCATCCTCAAGTGGGGTTCTTCAGGGTTGCCCCTTATCCCCTTTTTTCTGTTTAATTTCATCATAGATGTACTCTTAGAAATCTCACTCACTTCTTTTAACTCCTTAGGAATTAATCTTCCAGGAGTTCCTCTCGTCGACTTAGAGTACTCAGACAGCATAGTCCTATTCTGTGAAGCCACCGACAATATGCAGTCTCCTGAGCACCTTGAGTAACAATTCAAGCATATTCGGGACGCGCTTCTCCCCTCCCAAATGCAAAATGTTACTGCAGGACTGGCCTGCTTCGTCACCTAGACTAGTTATAGGCAGTGAAGTAATTGAATGCGTTGATCGCTTCACTTATCTCGGAAGTCTCATCACCCCTGGTGGGTCGGTGTCTGACGAAATCTCAGCATGGATTCAGAAAGCCCGATTAGCAGTCGCCAATTTACGCCACTTGTAGCGCAGGCTAAATATCCGTCTCTCAACAAAAGGCTGGGTGTACTGCACAGTAGTCAGCGCCGTTTTAGCATATGGCTGTGAAACGTGGTCCATGAAAACCCAGGATATGCGTCGACTTCAAGTAGTTGACCATAGGAATCTTCGTAATGTCTCTCGTATATCATGGAACAATGAAATAAGTAATATGGAGGTTAGACAAAAGGTTCTTGGGAAACACGGTAAATCAGTCGAAGACATCATTAACCTTCATCGACTGAGATGGTTAGGACATGTGTTGCGCATGCCCGACCACCGCCTGCCTCGTCGCGCAATGTTGCTAGGGTTGAAGTAGGATGAAGGAAGGGTAGGCGTGGCGAAACAAAAACATGGCATCAGTCCATGAGGTCTCTGACTGTTGGTCCAAGCCATGTTGGTAGATGTAGATTACCTGGTTGGGGTTTGCGTGATAGTCGCGATAAGTGGCTGGAGACACTAGGCGATATGGCTCAGAATCGGTCACAGTGGCGCAAGGGTATTCACTTCTTACCTTCATCTAGATCTTGAATTCTATTATTATTTTCTGCACACTTTTACTCTTTCCTCTTGTATTCTGTTATTGTGTTACCTGTGTAATCTCGTCGTGCTAATGTGAAATGGCAACTTGGACCTATGGGCGTATGTGTTCGGTCATAAGTTGTTGATGAATGAGAATTATAAAGAAGCTGGAAGAGTTCAACAAGGAAGAAAAGCCGCCTTAACAGACTAAACAACTTTGTTTTATGAAAGTGGCTATCCATGATCACAAGTAACGTGAACGAAGATGAATTAGCAAACAACTAAAGGTATTCGTTATATGAGATTATATGCAATACTTCATTAGTAGCACAGAATTAATCGATCAACAAATATAGCGGGTACTTATACGTACAGCTATAATCACCATATATTTGCTGCGAATAAAACACTAAACAATCGTACGTGCATAATTCCCTAAAACCGAGTATTCACCGTAATAGAAAGCATTAGAATGATGACCCAATTTAGAATTAGTATAATAGATCAATATAATATATTCATGCCAGTTATGGACATAAAGATACTACGTAATGAAAGCTACACACTTACTTGACCAAAGGAAGTACAATGCATTGTTTGTTTTAGCAGCTTCAGCTGTCCCAGCAGTTACACTGACTGCGACGATAATGGCAACAATGGCAAATACAGTATAACCTATCCAATGAGTACGAGCAAATGCTGGACCAACAGATGTAACTTTGTGACAATGAGGACACCTTGCTGTTATAAGTCCTGCAGCATTTGAAGCACCTCGGGCAGATAAAAATGCAGTGAATGCATGTGTACGTCCAAACGACTGAGATTCCGGTGACGGTATGGAAAATGGTGAATTGCAGTTACCGCATGTTAAACGTAAACTTTGAGGAGAACCAAACGTTCCATGTGTAGCTGGGCCTTGTAAAAGCCTATTAGCACCGCCTATAAATCCTACACCATCTTCCTATTATAAAATTAAAAACAATTAATTAAAGGAATAATCGACGCCAAGAAAAAAAAACACGGCTGTGTGCTAAGTCTTTCAATGTGCGTAAAAATCCGAGGATTAGAACAAAATACTCAAAAATACTATTTGCTTGTTCGTTTAAGGCCAGTTACATTAGGGTGTGGGCCCACTTTCATAGTCTTCAAGGTGCATCTCCATTCACCACAGAATTTCCTCTTGTCTTTCTCATCGCAGTGATGAGTTCTAATGAGGCTAAATGTAACTTTTGGTGCGTCTTACCCAGGCACAAAGCACGTACTTGCAGTGGGACATGACCAGGTTTATACCTGTACTCCACAACGACAAGAGTACTTCTATCGAGCCTCAACCACGATGACCGATATAGCCATTTGGATACGGTGAGTGATGCTGGGTTGTC
>JALJAT010000025.1:41765-94818 GCA_034768735.1 Schistosoma mekongi
TTACCTCTAGGGGACCATTTATCTGGACGCAAACAATACTTCGGGTACGTCTATGGGGATGCCGATTAGCAGTCGCCAATTTACGCCACTTGTAGCGCAGGCTAAATATCGTCTCTCAACAAAAGGCTGGGTGTACTGCACAGTAGTCAGCGCCGTTTTAGCATATGGCTGTGAAACGTGGTCCATGAAAACCCAGGATATGCGTCGACTTCAAGTAGTTGACCATAGGAATCTTCGTAATGTCTCTCGTATATCATGGAACAATGAAATAAGTAATATGGAGGTTAGACAAAAGGTTCTTGGGAAACACGGTAAATCAGTCGAAGACATCATTAACCTTCATCGACTGAGATGGTTAGGACATGTGTTGCGCATGCCCGACCACCGCCTGCCTCGTCGCGCAATGTTGCTAGGGTTGAAGTAGGATGAAGGAAGGGTAGGCGTGGCGAAACAAAAACATGGCATCAGTCCATGAGGTCTCTGACTGTTGGTCCAAGCCATGTTGGTAGATGTAGATTACCTGGTTGGGGTTTGCGTGATAGTCGCGATAAGTGGCTGGAGACACTAGGCGATATGGCTCAGAATCGGTCACAGTGGCGCAAGGGTATTCACTTCTTACCTTCATCTAGATCTTGAATTCTATTATTATTTTCTGCACACTTTTACTCTTTCCTCTTGTATTCTGTTATTGTGTTACCTGTGTAATCTCGTCGTGCTAATGTGAAATGGCAACTTGGACCTATGGGCGTATGTGTTCGGTCATAAGTTGTTGATGAATGAGAATTATAAAGAAGCTGGAAGAGTTCAACAAGGAAGAAAAGCCGCCTTAACAGACTAAACAACTTTGTTTTTATGAAAGTGGCTATCCATGATCACAAGTAACGTGAACGAAGATGAATTAGCAAACAACTAAAGGTATCGTTATATGAGATTATATGCAATACTTCATTAGTAGCACAGAATTAATCGATCAACAAATATAGCGGGTACTTATACGTACAGCTATAATCACCATATATTTGCTGCGAATAAAACACTAAACAATCGTACGTGCATAATTCCCTAAAACCGAGTATTCACCGTAATAGAAAGCATTAGAATGATGACCCAATTTAGAATTAGTATAATAGATCAATATAATATATTCATGCCAGTTATGGACATAAAGATACTACGTAATGAAAGCTACACACTTACTTGACCAAAGGAAGTACAATGCATTGTTTGTTTTAGCAGCTTCAGCTGTCCAGCAGTTACACTGACTGCGACGATAATGGCAACAATGGCAAATACAGTATAACCTATCCAATGAGTACGAGCAAATGCTGGACCAACAGATGTAACTTTGTGACAATGAGGACACCTTGCTGTTATAAGTCCTGCAGCATTTGAAGCACCTCGGGCAGATAAAATGCAGTGAATGCATGTGTACGTCCAAACGACTGAGATTCCGGTGACGGTATGGAAAATGGTGAATTGCAGTTACCGCATGTTTAAACGTAAACTTTGAGGAGAACCAAACGTTCCATGTGTAGCTGGGCCTTGTAAAAGCCTATTAGCACCGCCTATAAATCCTACACCATCTTCCTATTATAAAATTAAAAACAATTAATTAAAGGAATAATCGACGCCAAGAAAAAAAAACACGGCTGTGTGCTAAGTCTTTCAATGTGCGTAAAAATCCGAGGATTAGAAAAAATACTCAAAAATACTATTTTGCTTGTTAGTTTTAAGGCCAAGTTACATTAGGGTGGGCCCACTTTTCATAGTCTTCAAGGTGCATCTTCAATTCACCACAGAATTTACTCTTGTCTTTCTCATCGCAGTGATGAGTTCTAATGAGGCTAAATGTAACTTTTGTGCGTCTTACCAGGCACAAACACGTACTTGCAGTGGGACATGACCAGAGTTTATACCTGTACTCCACAACGACAAGAGTACTTCTATCGAGCCTCAACAGCGATGACCGATATAGCCTATTTGGGATTTACGGTGAGTCGATGCTGGGTGTCAATATGTCAAACGATAACACTGCTTATGTTTAAAGTTCGTGCTCGCTAGAAACAAAAGGATGTATGAGCATAGTTACACCAGACAGCCACTGTTTTCTGTTCATTGAGCTGGAACATCAAAGCACTTATCTTTCAGTCGGATTTAAGCTGCTTATTTGAGGATTGAAACCACTTGCTGTAGGTACTGAGTCTGAGTATTTAGCTATATGAAAGTCTGCAGAAGATTTTCTATAAAATTCCGCCTTTCACTTCATTCAGACTGCAGTCAGTGGGAGTGTACACATAAACAACTAAAAGGTAACGTGTCTTTATCCTTTCGAGATCTTACAGAACCATTCAGTCGAACAGTACATAGGCGACTGTCAACAGAAATTACTGTAGGAAGCGCTTGTTCTGATCATACGCAGTATTGTACCGGCCAGAAAGAAAGAGGTTGTTGTGAGGTCACCCGATAAACAAAGGGTATATCACATCAGTTCTCTATACTGGCCAGGTGAGGTCAAATAACTACGCTGGAATACTACGTGTGTTTCGGAATCCCAGCATACATCGATGACACGAGATTTTAGAGTCTTAGCTAATGATACCTACCGCCTGATTCGATAAAGGGGTTGTACGCTGAAGGCTCCAGTGTGCAGTTTAAGGCGTAGTTTCAGTAGGCTTGGGATGAAATTTCGTGAAATAAAAATCGCTGCACTGGTGATAAATGAGAAAGTAGACGTAGGAGAAACACTAGGAACCAATGGAGTTTAACAACACACGCAGGGACTTGAGTGCGGATTGAGATATGAGGGTGGTCATCTCTTATGTCGGTTGTCCACAGTGAAGGATATATGAAAATAAAACAGTTATAGTTGGCCTTGATGATCTAGGTACGGTCGGCCACCTACAGCTTTTTGTGATTAGTTTTCGCTTTATCAGCTCCGTAGTTGTTAAGGTCTTATCAACAGAGATGAGGATCCATGGAGCAAGGCAAGGTGTGCATTTTTAAGGTCTATATTTGTCGACCCCACCTTTCCTTTGTGGAAAAGCAACACCGTTTCAATGCCAGTTGTCTAAGAGAAATACCTTACTTCTGTCACACCACTGTACAGTCAGCAGTACAACTTCGAACTCGAACCTTAGGTCCGCTGTTTTCCGTCTTCGATAAACGTGCCTAGCATAGAAGAACCTTAATGAAAAATTGTTCTGGTCAATATAGCCCAACAGGTTCATCACAATACGCAAGCCTAACCACTACATCAAGTTAGCAAAAATAATCAGGACTTCTCAACTACACAACCACATGATGTATGCAGAGTACAGCCTGCTATAAAAGCACCTAATTTATAACCAGTAGGTTCACAGGTTAACTCCGCCTGTAGCCCTCCTAGGGTTACTGCCGGTCCCAAGCCCGGGTAAAGGAGGAGGGTTGGGCATGGGGCTAGCACCCCCATCCCGTAAAAACCCAAACTTGCTAAAAAAACGCAAACCAGATTAAACAAGATAAACCATTTAAACCATTTAAACTCTGCCCTGGGAGTGGAAGGATATATGACGCCTCATGATGAAAGCCTAAATTCTTCGGAAGTCATGAGGCCGATGCCCCCCCTTCTAACAACCAGAGCAAATATTTTTATAGGTACATGGAATGTTCGAACAATGTGGGAGAGCGGGAAGACAAATCAAATAGCTGCAGAAATGAAGAGATACAACTTGACAATACTCGGAATCAGCGAAACTCGTTGGACTCAAGCTGGACAGAAAACATTAGGTTCGGGAGAGACGCTACTATACTCCGGCCACGAAGAGGAAAATGCTCCCCACACTCAAGGAGTTGCTCTGATGCTGTCCAAAGAGGCACGTAATGCACTTGTGGGATGGGAACCAAATGGACCCAGGATCATCAAAGCATCTTTCAAAACAATGAAGAAAGGGATTACAATGAATATTATCCAATGCTATGCACCAACCAACGACGAAGACAAAGATCAGTTTTACGATAGACTGCAATCAATTATAGCAAAGTGTCGAGGAAAGGATCTGACAATACTGATGGGAGACCTCAACGCCAAAGTCGGAATGGACAACACTGGATATGAAGAAATCATGGGATGACAAGGACTGGGAGACAGAAATGACAATGGTGAAAGATTTACAAGCCTATGTGCTTTCAACAAATTGGTTATAGGTGGTACAATATTCGCCCACAAACGCATACACAAGGCTACATGGGTCTCACCGGATCATACTACTGAGAATCAAATCGATCAAATATGTATCAATAAAAAATTTAGAAGATCAATAGAAGATGTAAGAACCAGGAGAGGAGCTGACATAGCTTCAGACCACCACTTGGTGGTTTCTAAAATAAAACTGAAGCTAAAGAAGCAGTGGACAACTGGAGTGTCAGCAGTACAACGGTTCACTACAGGCTTTCTCCGAGACACTGACAAACTCAATGAATTCAAAATATCTCTCAACAACAGGTTCCAAGCCTTACAAGATCTGCCGAAAGAAGAAACCACTATGGAGGACAACTGGAAAGAAATCAAAGAAGCACTAACGTCAACGTGTCAGGAGGTTCTAGGCCGCAAGAAGCACCATTATAAGGAATGGATCTCCACTGAGACATTGAGCAAAATTCAGCAAAGGAGGAACAAGAAGATAGAAATCAACAACAGCCGAACAAGAGCAGAAAAAATCAAGGCTCAAGCTGAATACTCAGAAGCAAATAAGCAAGTAAAGAAGAGCATTAGAGCTGACAAACGGAAATACATCGAAAGCCTTGCAACGACAGCGGAGAAGGCTGCAAGAGAAGGAAATATGAAACAGCTATACGACACAACGAAGAAACTGGCAGATAAACATGGTAAACCAGAGCGACCGGTGAAGAACAAAGAAGGCAAGACACTCACTGAGATTGAAGAACAAAAGAATAGGTGGGTAGAACACTTTGAGGAACTTCTAAATAGGCCAGCTCCACCGAACCCACCGGACATTGAAGCAGCACCTACAGATCTCCCGATAGATGTCACTCCACCAACGATGGAAGAAATCAAGATGGCCATCAGGCAAATCAAAAGTGGGAAAGCAGCAGGACCTGACAATATACCAGCTGAAGCACTCAAGTCAGATATCGACCTAACAGCAAAGATATTCCACGTTTTATTCAAAAAGATCTGGGAAGAAGAACAAGTGCCGGCAGACTGGAAAGAAGGTTATCTTATCAAGGTACCAAAGAAAGGAGATTTGAGTAAATGTGACAACTACAGAGGGATCACGCTACTGTCGATACCAGAGAAAATCTTTAACAGAGTATTGTTGAACAGAATGAAAGATTCAGTGGAGACTCAACTTCGAGATCAACAAGCTGGTTTTCGGAAGGATCGGTCGTGCACAGACCAAATCGCAACACTACGGATCATCGTTGAACAATCAATTGAATGGAACTCGCCCCTGTACATCAACTTCATTGATTATGAGAAGGCGTTTGATAGTGTAGATAGGAGAACACTATGGAAACTTCTTCGACACTACGGTGTACCAGAGAAACTCGTCAACATCATCCGGAACTCTTACGACGGAACACAGTGCAAAATTGTGCATGGAGGACAACTGACAACTGCATTTTCAGTGAGGACCGGAGTCAGACAAGGTTGCTTGCTGTCACCTTTTCTCTTCCTCCTAGTGGTCGACTGGATCATGAAGACCTCCACATCTGAGGGAATGTACGGGATTCAATGGACACGTAGGATGCAACTCGATGATTTGGACTTCGCAGATGATCTAGCTCTTTTAGCACATACACACCAACAAATGCAAGCGAAGACAATCAGGGTAGCAACAACTTCAGCATCAGTAGGGTTGAACATACATAAGGGTAAGAGCAAGATTCTCAAATACAACACAGGGAGCACCAACCCAATTCAACTTGATGGGGAAACTCTGGAAGAGGTGGATACCTTCACATATCTGGGGAGCATCATCGATGAAAAAGGAGGGTCTGATGCAGATGTAAAGACAAGGATTGGCAAGGCAAGGGCAGCATTCCTGCAGTTGAAAAACATCTGGAACTCAAAACAAATATCAACTAACCTCAAAGTCAGACTCTTCAATTCGAACGTGAAGACAGTCCTGCTGTATGGAGCTGAAACCTGGAGAATTACTGCAAACATCCTCAGACGGATACAGGTATTTATAAACAACTGCCTACGAAAAATACTGAATGTCCGTTGGCCGGAAACCATACGCAAACCATCAGACTGCATCACAAGACAAGCATTAACATGGAATCCTGCTGGGAAACGGAAAAGTGGAAGGCCAAAGAACACGCTGCGTCGAGCATTGGAAGCAGACATTAAAAGGATGAGCAGCAACTGGAAACAACTGGAAAGGATTGCTCAGGACAGAGTTAAATGGGGAACACTGGTGAGCGGCCTATGCTCCTCAGCGAGGAGTAACGGGCATAAGTAAGTAAGTAAGTAAGGTTCGCAGGTTCGAAACTTATCGCGCCTACTTCTATCTTGGAGCAATCAGGCAGTAACACTATCTCTAGTTCAAAAAAGGTACAAACGTATACATAGGAAGTTATATGATATAAATATAGATGCGGTCGTGTGTTAAATAGCTTAACCCGTTGTTTATGCATTTACCTACAGCCAACGAATGAAAAATATAAGCATAATCATAAGCGTTTAGTGGTTTGATAGTTTATACTATAATTTTAAGAACTATTCCGATTTAATAAGCGAGTAAGCAAAATGTTAATTATTATTTACTTATTAGTTAAGATCACTGTTACTAATGAATTTAATCCAGTAAAAATAATATGTCCAAGTGTAAATATATTCGAACTGAAAAGTGCTGCAAATTCGGTCGTCTTAATTGATTATTCTGACCTTTATACAATATATATATATATATATATATATATATATATATATATATGATGATAAAAATAAGACATATAACATTGTCTCCATAAGGCAAAAGGTGGGAGGGGAAGAATACCAATGAAATTTTAATGTAATGAAGCAAAATCTGAATTCTAAGTAATTCGACATCACTAGCTTATTATTCAGCTTATCAAAGATAACGATAAAAATAATGGACAACACTTGAAGCTTAACAAGTCAGTTGTCGTTAGTACTTACATACGTACATTGATGACCATAATCGGGATTTGGTGTCTTAATGTTGGCTTCTAACCTGTTAACTGCACTTACGCTCATGCTCACTAAAATTAGACCTACATGGTCTGATGAATAATAAGCATCCCAAAGAGTTTATACGTCAAGTATGACTTGATTGGTGTTGAGTTATATATAAGGTTCCTGAATTTACTCTTGTGTATATTAGAGCCTACAGTTGCAGAGGGGGCTGCTACACTGTTCGTCTTCATCCGCATTTATTACTGTATGTAGGACTGAAGAGCTAGGGTATCTGCAAAGTCCAAGTCATCTAGTTGCATCCATATTGTCCACTGTATTCCGAGCTTGCCTCGAGATGTTGTAGTTTTCATGATCCAGTCAACCACAAGGCGAAAGAGAAGGGGAGAGAGCAAGCAGCCTTGTTTGACAGTTGTCTTCACTAGGAATGAATCCGTGAGGTGCCCTCCATGCACGATTATATAGTGTAGTCCGTCGTAAGAATTCCGTATGATACTATCTTCTCAGGTACACCATAGTGTCGAAGAAGGCCCTATAATATTCTACTATCCACACTGTCAAATGCTTTCTCATAGTCAATAACGTTGATGCAAAGTGATGAGTTCCAGTCAGCCGGTTGTTCAACGATAATCCGTAGTTCTGTGATTTGGTCGGTATACGATTGGCCCTTCCAGAATCCGGCCTGTTGATTTCGAAATTGGACGTCGACGGAGTCTTTAATTCGGTTTAATAACACTGTTGAAGACTTTCCCTGGTACTGAAAGTAGAGTGGTGCCTCTGTAGTTCACGCACTTGCTAAGATATCCTTTCTTTGGTATCTTGATGAGGTACCCTTCTTTCCAATCTTTTTGGCACTCGTTCTTCCTCCCGAATCTTTGTGAAGAGAATATAGGGCATCTATGCAGTTACTTCTCTATTTGACTTCAGTGCCTCAGCTGGTATGTTGTCAGGTCCTGCTTATTTGGCACTCTTGATTTGTTGGATGGTCATGTTGGTTTCTTGGACTGTTGGTGCGTCGGTATTTATAGAGTGATTCGTAGATGCTGCTTCGATGATCGATGGGTTCAATGGGGGCTAGTCTATTCGAGAGCTCTTCAAAGTGCTCTACCTACCTGTTTCGTTCTTCTTGGGTCTCAGTGATTGATTTACATTCCTTGTTCTTGACGGGTCATTCTAATTTACCATATTTTCCAGTTAGTGTCTTTGTTGCATCATATGAGTGTCTCATGTTTTCTTCTTTTGTGGCTTCTTCTGATGTCATTGATAAGTATTCCACATATTTCCGTTTGTCCGCTCTAATGCTATTCTTCAGTTGCTTGTTGGCTTCTGTGTATTAGGACTGCGCCTTGGATTTCTCTATTCTTGTTAGGCTGTTACTAATTGTTGTCCTCTTGTTCTTCTCTTCTTGAATTCTATCCATAGTATCAACAGTGATCCATTCCTTTTGGTGGTATCTCTTGCGATCTGAATCTTCCTAACATGTTGAAGTTATTTCTCCCTTAATGCCTTTCTAGTTGTCCTCCATAGTAGTTTCCGCTTCGTCTAGTAGATCGTGTATAACTTAGAACTTAACTAAAATTCGTTGAGTTTGTCAGCGTCCCGAATAAATGTCATATTAAACATTTGTAATGCTGTTGTTCCAGTTGTTCAGTGCTTCATTAGTTGCAGTTTCATTATGCCCACCAGTAGGACATGACCTGAAGTTATGTCAGCTCCTCTTTTTCTTCTCACGTCTTCCGTAGTTCTGAACTTTTACCTGATGCATATGTGGCTGAATTGGTTCACGGCATTGTGGTCCGGTGAAAATCATGTAGCTTTGTGTATTTGTTTGTAAGTGGGGGGGGTGGTGGTAATTCGGTGCCACCTATAATCATTTTGTTGAAGTCATAAGTTTGCAAATCTCTCTTTGTTCTTTTCTCGCAGTCCTCGTCATCTTCATGGTCGGTAATGTCCATCCCAGCCTTGGAGTTTAGGTCTCCCATCAAAATGATCAGGTCATTGACTGATCATTTCTCTATGATTGATTGCAACTTCTCATAGGACAGATCTTTGTCGTTTTTGTTGCTATTGTTGGAGAGTATAGTACTGGGTGACATTTATTGTAATCCTTGCTTAAAGGGTACTCTTGTAATCCCAGGTTCGTGAGATTCACATCTTATAAATGCTTTTGGTGTGTCTTTGGACATCAGTGGAAATCCTCGTCTGTGAGGTTGTTTCTTCTTTATGACCGGGGTACAATAGTACCTAACCCAGGACTAAACTTTTCCGTCAAACTTGTAACCAGTGAGTTTCACTGTTTAAATTCGTTTATATGCAATCCACTCGGTAAAAGTTTTGTTAAGGCACCAGAAAACTATGCACGTAAGTGTGTTATATAAGCCAGACATGTTAAGGAGTCCGGTAAATAATTTTGAATCCATTTTCTATCAATCTATACATTAGGAAATCGTTTATGAGCTGCAGTATTATATGGCCCAATCACTTTTAAATATTGGCTGACGTTGGAAATGCTTCTTCACTTCCATTAGCACTCAGAGGATTGCCTCATACCAAACATAACGCACAGACCATTTTGACAAAGGGTTTTCGTTAAATATAGTAGTATTAGTAAGAAACGGGAGAATACGTTGGACGTCTCAACCAACCGAATTGTCACTAAAAAGTTGCAAATCACGACATGGATAACCGACTATTATACAGTGTTCAACAGTCTACAGACTCCGATGGATTTGTTACTAATGCACTACTTCACATCCTCTTACTGAGACTCACGGTTAGGCTTAAATAAATAATATTGCGACTTGCCACCGATGTCACGGATATATATAGGGCTACTATTTTACTTCTTACGACGGAACACAGTGCAAAATTGTGCATGGAGGACAGCTGATAAATGTATTTCCAGTGAGGACTTGAGGCTGTCTACTCTAGCCTTTTGTTTTCCTTCTAGTGGTTGACTGGATCATGAAGACCACATCAGAGGAGATGCACGGAATTCAATGGACAAGTAGGATGCGACTCGACAATTTGGACTTTGTGGATGATCTAGCTCTTCTAGCCCATACACACCAACAAATGCAAATGAAGACAACCAACGTAGCAACAACCTCAGAATCAGTAGGCCTGAACATACATAAGGAAAAGAGCAAAATTCTCAAATACAGCACAGGGAGCACCAACCCAATCCAACTTGATGGAGAAACTCTGGAAGTGAATACTTTCACATATCTGGGGAGCATCATCGAGGAACAAGGAGGGTCCGATGCAGACATAAAGGCAACGATTGGCAAGGCAAGAACAGCATTCCTACAGGACTGGAAACAACTGTCAATCAACCTCAAAGTCGGATTCTTCAATTCGAACGTCGAGACAGCTCTGCTGTATGGAGCTGAAACTTGGAGAATAACTGCAAACATCATCAGAAGGGTACAAGTATTTATAAACAATTGCCTACGCAAGATACTGAATGTTCGTTGGCTGGAAACCATTAGCAACAGCTTGCTATGGGAGAGGACAAATCAACTTCCAGCAGAAGAGGAAATTAGGAAAATATGTTTGAAATGGATAGGACATACACTGCGGAAACCATCAGACTGCATCACGAGACAAGCATTAACATGGAATCCTGTTGGGAAACGGGAAAGAGGAAGGCCAAAAAACACAATACGCCGGGAATGGGAAGTAGATATTAAAAGGATGAAGAGCAAATGGAAACAGCTGGAAAGGATTGCTCAGGACAGAGTTAAATGGAGAGTCCTGGTGAGCGGCCTATGCTCCTCTGTGAGGGGTAACGGACGGAAGTAAATTACTACTTTACTGGAAGAAACTCTCATAATTTCAACCACGGTCTGTGTACGTTTCAATGAGCGACACATTTATTCACGTCAAAAATTAAGCTGTCTCGCGACAAGTGACTATCAAGATATGAATACATGACTAGATGTACATTCGCAGTAATGTTTTGACCTATTTACTAATGTATCCCACTCTTGATCAGACACTGAACATTTTCCTCCTGATAACTGAGCATCTTAGTTTAAATTATAAATAAAAGGTAAGCATACACGAGCAATGAGATAAGCATTAGTGGATCAAAGGGGATTTAGGCTAAAAGAATACTAAAAGGAAAAATACACGTTCTAGCAAATTATATCAACAGAAACAAAACTAGCTTGCCTCACGAATAACAATAACCTTCTGACATTCTGGGCGAGGACAACCAACTTTGCTTGTGGATTCGTTGCAAACCAGTAAGCAATTGCAAGGGCACCTAACGTATTGCTTGCCTGCCGGCGGAACTTTGATAGGCTAGAACATGCATTAGGAGAAAACGTAATTACTGTGGCCTCAGAGCAATGTGGACATCGAACCACCATTTGTTTTTCGCGAGGAGTGAAAGTGATAACTTGTCTGCATACTTGGCAGTTTACTGTAGCCTGAGTATCGCCATCATTAGTAATCGACCGCTCTATAACTGGCTTAATAACTGAGCGTCCCACATGGGTGTCTTAGAATTGAGAAATATTTATAAAAGGACAGTTACCAGAAGATACCAAGGGTGTTCTTTCATCCATTCTGTAGGCAAACAAATCTTGTGGCAGTCAGGTAGGGGGCTCAGCAACCTCAGACGATATCGTAAGCAAAGGTGCAGTCTACCCCTGAAATAGGATGCGATTTGTAAGTCAAAACCAAGTAGGTGTATTGGAAATAACTCACTTTCAAATCTTAAAACAGTGTCAAACCAAGACCAGTTCGGAGGAAGCAGTGCTTTTAAAATGAGCTCCGTAGAATACACAATGCAATGTTCAATACGTTCAGAAGCACTAAAAACTAGTTGATTTCTTTGTGCTAATATCTTGACTTAATGGCACATACGTGGGTTTTGACATTGTTTATTAAGAGTAGTCCAATCACTTGATTCCAAAATTATTAGTAGGAGAGATGAGGTTGTTATATTTTGAATGTACGTAAATACTTTTTTCCATGAACTGCAGAATCTCAGATGAAACCTAAGAGAAAATACCTTCATGACAGAACATATAAGAGCTCGCACCACAATTCATGATAGATTTCCGTGGCCAAAATAAGCAAACTGTAGAACTCACTAACTTAAACAGTGTCACGACCTTCCGACGAATCCCTCAAAGGAAGGCTTTTAGCCTATTTAATTTTAGGAGTAACGCCTCAATCACTCATACTGTTACTCCTCAAGCGATCGATTCTTTCCTAGTTTTGAGAAATTGCAACATGTACCGTATTCTCTATAACCAAGATCACTCCCACCAGCGAAACACAAATCACAAGAAGCAACATTTAATCAATTCTTTTAAGCAAAGCTTAAAAGTTCAAGCGGAGTTCCCAAAAAAGTCACAGGGTTAGTTTGTGACATCGGTAGTGTCAGTGACGTTAATGGGTTGGTCGAGATACTTGACATTGGTATATTCTCATCGATGCAGTATCAGCTCTTCCTTTCAGTGGGTAAAATTAGCCACTGCTTCGTTCAAATAACAAGGGTCCATGAGTGCGTAGATAGTTGTTTAATCTAATTTTAAAACTAATACTGACAAGACTGTTTCGAAACCCTAAGGCAGGGCGTTTTAGATAAGGCAGACCATCGATAAGAGGAAATGGGACCTTACGGCGTACTGCTTAAAATCTTGGGCTACCAATTTTACCAGTATCTCAATAGGTTATCTTTCCGTTTTCAGTTTTGTTTTAATTGCCCAATCATGTCCCGAAATCGCATTGTGTACTCATGTGCTTTTATAAATAGTTTATGACCTATCATGTGTAATTCAGTTGGATCTAAACGGAAACATCTTGGTGGTTAGCAGCAGGCTTTAGAAAGAACCATTATTCATCAAATGTCTGTTCCTGAAATTCTTAGTCTTAACCGCAGATCCCTTATTAGGAAAAGTGGACTGCCTACAGTTTCCCCTTAGCCTTACTATATACCGTAACTGTGGTTTAATCACAGTTCAGGAATCTTGGCTACATGACCTGTACGATGACAACTTAGTAATGCTAAATGGTCTTAAGATTTTTCGTCAGGATCGTTCTGTCATCAAGAAAAAGTGTGGTGGTGTGGGTCTTCTTCAGTTGTATGTGATGAATTCAACTCGTCAGAATGCACTTTCCTTACATCCTTAGGCCACCTAAACCTACTACACTCCCCAACTCGCTACAATGTTTTGCATGACTTAGTTTTTATCAATGAGGTTGGAATATGCGAGACTCGTAAACGAGCCGGTCTTCTGAATTCTGACCATTACATTATTCGAGTTTTGTTAAGTACTTATGCGAAATCATTAAAAAATACAAGTTCTTGTTTAACCAGGAAAATAAAACATAGAAATTACTCAAATCAAAACATCTACAAGTTGAATAAGATGGTGGAATCAACTAAGTGGGACCTCTTTATAAATGAATCCCTAGAAACTACTTCAGATGTCACTAGTTCCTCTCTCAGGTTATGTCTTGATGTCTGCTGCCCCAGTGAAACAATTTTTGTTAGATTTGACCAACTAATCTCGCCACATCTTAAACGAAAAAGAAAGTCACTACAGGAACAAAGATTATGTTGAAGTTAGAAGGTTAAATGGCCCTATATGTCAAGAAATAAAACGTTTGAAGGGATTGTATGCTAAGAAGCTACTATCCTGTTTGGAAACTATTCAAAGAACTTACTTCCACTAAACCGATTCCAGAAGATACACATTTAAATGCTTACTCGTTAAGTGAGTCTTTTATACAGCATGGATCTAATGAAATGCTCTTTGATCACTGTAAATTGAACAAATATTGTGGACTTATATTCACTGAAATTGAAGTTCTAGAATGTCTGAAGGCACATAAACCATCACGTTGTCTAGGTCCTGATGAGATTCCGAATCTTCTCTTCAAGAAATGTGCTAACGTTTTGTATCAGCCACTAACTATTATTTTTAACAAGTCATTCTCTACAAACGTGAAACCAAAAGCTTGGAAGAAGATAGAAGAAACACCTATACTGAAAAAAGCGTCTTCTAGTGGTAGTGTTAGGTATAGACCCATAGCTATAACTTCTCCCTTTCTAAAAAGTATGGAAAAACTTCTACTACATAAGCTGCAGCCAACAAAGGAAGGGCATATCGACCCATATCAGCTTCCATAGTAATAATAATAATAATAATTTATTTCCTGAATATCAGGCGCAAGCCATTTTTACAGGCAAGATCAACAATATCATCTCAGATAGTTAAAATGGTTTAACTGTTATGCAGACTTATTATACAATGATGTACAGATATATTGGAATGATAAATTTTGTTTTAAACTAGCATTTATCTAGCGTCCATTACGAACATGGCCTCGGAGCGACCTTGTGATGCGGGAGAATAACAGGATGGGTTCTTGTCACCAATACGAAGAGCTACATTTCGAAAAAAAATGTAGACGTCCAACCTTTTACGTAATATAAAGCAATCTCCAAGTTCTGAAAGGGAAGAAGGAGGACAAACAACAGAACGGAGCAATAGTATTATGATAGCTATACTTTTCTGATTATCTAAGCAATCAGAAAAGTATAACTGTTTGAACTGGCAAATATTTGGATATTAAAGCTTATTTGACAAGTTTTAAATTTTTATCCTTGATTGGTTGGCTATTTCGGAAGTGTACAATAGTAGTGTTCAGATCGAGTCATTGTGAAAGGTAAGGTTTCATAAGGTTAATGACATATGCTTGAGATATGAGCCGTGAACTCGTATGCTAGATATGAGGTGGTCCGTGACTTATCATGTCTGGATTTCTAGATAGTTCAGGAAAAATTTGCTGGGTCCCTTTGATATTAAAAAACAAGCTTATCATGCGCTTAAATTTGGGTAAATTATCACAGGAGCGGATAGAAAGTGGTAACCTATTCCATAGTAAACTGTACAATGTTATAAAAAAATTATTTCGTGATTTGTGTTTGCATTTCTCGGTATACAGTGTTCGGACCAGATTTCTTAGGTTATATTTGAAAGCAGTCTTCCAGGGGGGATAAAAGGTTGAGAAAGATAAACCGTGAATTATTTTATGAAAATAAATTAGGTTAGTCTTTAGACGGCGTCTCCATAGGGGTTCTAGAGAAAGTAACATCTTACTACATAAGTTTTGTTACAGTTATACTCCAGTAATCGTCGGGTGAAAGTCCTCTGGAGATTTTCAATTCGTATGGTATCTGTATAGTTCATATTAGAGAAGACAAGCGAGTAGTATTCTAGGGTAGGACGTACGCACATCCTGTATATTGCAAGCTTGGCTTCCATAGTGTAAAAATTTCGAAGAATAAAGCCGATTCGTCGTCTCGATTTGGATATAATTGACGATACATGCTCAGTAAACTTAAGGCTCTTGCTGTAGCATATACCCAAATCACATATAGAGCTCAGTGTTTGAATTTTACATTCATTCAAATAGAGTTCTTGTTGAACATCATATTTTCCGAATTGCATAATCCCACACTTACTGTGGTTGAATGATAGTTGCCATTTCTGGCTCCAAATCGATAGGTTATCTAGATCTTTCTGGATATCGGATGTGCCTTCATTAGATGCACTAGGCTTAAAGCTGTACACTATTTTCAGGTCATCTGCATACAGGTATGGTCTACCAAAATGTATGATTTCACATATATCATTTATATACATAAGAAAGGGAAGAGGACCTAGGACACTGCCCTGAACAACCCCACTTGTGATTAGTTTGGGTGACGAAAGGTGGTCATTATATTTAACTACCTGGCTTCTTCCTGTGATAAATGAACTGAGCCAAGAGTGTAATGGGTCTTTGATTCCGAACGACTTTAGTTTATGGAGAAGTTTATAATGTGGGACTTTATCAAAAGCTTTCTTGAAGTCAAGGAAAACGGTCGATACTACCATTCCCCTATCGCGTTGAGTGGTTATATCGTTAAGATAGTCTAATAGGCACGTATCACATGACCTAGTTTTTAGGAACCCGTGTTGTGAGGTAGAAATCAGATTATGTTTCTGGAGGTACTGAGATACTTCAACCTTTACTTTTTCCATCACTCTAGAGATAACAGACGTTAGGTTAATTGGTCGGTAGTTTTCTACATTTGCAACCGGTCCACTTTTGAGTTTGGGGATAATGTATGTGGTTTTCCAGATTGTTGGGTAGCATGCAGTAGAGAGTGATATCGTAAACAATTTAAGAAGTAGTAGATGGAGATTTTCGTCACCCCTTTTAAGCATGCTTGCTGGGATACCATCAGGTCCTTCGGTGTTTGAATACTTTAACGTATTTATGGCCTTATCAATGTTTTGCCTAGTGAAGACTACATTTGTGAGTTCACATGATGGCGTTGCGGTGGACTCGTAGTCATCTTCATAATTTCCGCTCGTTAATGTGGTACTAAGGTGTTCACTGAATTGTTCGGCTATGAGTTTACTGTTGTCGTATATTCGATTTTCACTATTAAACAGATTTCCTTTCGTTTTAGAACCCTTGTTTTTGTTTCTAAAAATTTTTAGGAGAGCAGAGGGATTTTTGTTTATGATAGCTTGTTTCTCTTCTACAATGGCTTTCTCCATGCGTATCCCTACAGTCACTACATATATTTTTTTCATTGTGACTAGCGATGAAAAGTCTCTGGATCCATGAAATTGGGTAGCATGTTTTCGGAGGCGTCTTCGTATTTGCGTGGAGATGAGCAAATCTTTGGGAATTCTAGGTTTTGGTTGTCGTAATGGTGCAATCTTATCGAAGGCATCATTTATGTTATGATAGAGAATTTCTATCGATTTGTTAGCGTTGCTTTCAGTAAAGTAACTTCCCCAATTGACACTGCCTATGTAGTTTTGGAAGTCCATCCAGTCGGCTTTGTGGAAGTGTCGACTGAATGAAGTTGTTTGATGCTTAGTTGCCGTAATGTTTATATCAAAGCGGCATATAACAAAGTTATGGTCGCTACCAGGGAACTTTGTCCCGGTATGCACAGCGTATGGGGAGAGCCCGTTTGTAAAATCAGTCTAGGATATTTTGGAGTCTAGTGGGGTTGAGAACGCACTGAGTCCAACCACTGAGTTCTAAACATTCGATAAACAGGTCGTAGCGCTCTGGTGCTTTAGGTGGGGACCATGAAATTTCAGGCATGTTGAAATCTCCACATATAAGCTTGCTAGTGAAGGGTAGAGAGGATGCTAGTATGAAGATTCCTGTTAGTAGATCTATATTCTTTAACGGGGCGTTGGGAGGCTGGTACATACAACCGAGCAAGATCGATGTAGTTCTTGTAGGTTTCAGGACAACCCACACAGAATCTTGTGTTGCATTTAGCCCTGGAACATTACATAGGAGCGACTTCAGCTTTGAATGGACATATATTATGCAACCTTCACCTCGTCCATGTAATCTATCACTACGGTATAGGTTGTAATTATCAAGAGATATATTTATATCAGGGATGCTTGAATTAGTCCATGCTTCAGTAATCATAATGAGCGATGGTTCGCAGAGTGACGCTAGCATGATTAAGTCAGTCATTTTGTTACATATCGACCTAGCATTTATTAGACATAAGGTAAATGCGTGGCTATATGAGTAAAACTGATTAAGAGTATCATTCATATATGAACCATAGTTAATGTCAGGGGTGTAGTTTAAATGGGGTGTAGATGGTTGTCGGTTTTCGGACAGCTCATATTGATAGTCAAGGTTACGACTGGATTTATTATAGGAGCTGTTAAGTGTATACGAACTTGTTAGCCCGGGGGATAGGGTGGGGATTTTAACTGGCTGAGATTGTGTGGGATTAAGGAGGTTGCATATACCATATGGTTGGAGATTACTTCGACCAGTTGTTTCGCTAGTGGTGCTACTATGTCCTGTATCCCGAAAAAAATTTTGATTACCGTCTATTATTTTATGATAGTGACGGAAATTGGCATTTATATAGTTAAGGCTAAAACCGCTCTTATTTGTGTTACTATAAGAAGGGTTTAGAAGTGGTGAAAGCCTGTTGTTATGCGTATATGCATTATGAGACCTTATAATTGGTGGTTGGGCTAATACCCTAAAGTGTCTAGTGTTATTTTCCCAAGTGCATCTATTATAGTAAGTAGGGTGTTGTACTGGATGAGGGGTGAGGGGCCGCTTCTCGGTAGGTTGGCTGTTAAATTTTAGAGGACGTGAGTACAGGTGTCCTTTGTTACGTCGTCTATCATTCTTCATCTCGCGTTTTTTATCTAAAAGTTGAGTGGACTGAGGCCTATCGTTTTCTTCATTATCTTGAGTACTCATGAATTTGTTGCAAGCTAGTGGGGAGAATTTATTTAAGGAGGCTAATGTAATCTTAGCGTTTTGTCTACTTGGAGTATGATCTTTGGTCTGCGTGTGGTTATTGGCACGGACCGGAATCTGTTGTTGGTTTGCTTGGAATTGTTTAGTTTTAGGTCTAAGCTTAGTTATGTCGTCTTTTGGAGTAGCCCGTTGGGAAATGGGCTTTGGTTGGCTTAGGATATCAACATTTGAGTCGTTTAAAGGGTCTGAGATTGGTTTCTGTGCGTAGGAACAACCCGGGGTGGGATTTATAGTACACGTACACTTATTAGCATCCACAGGAAGTTGTTCGCTGTCGTATGGTGTCCCTCCTGGAGACCCATCGAGGTCAACATTATCGGTTGCCTTTAATTTACCACTTAGGAAGGTGTCGAGTGGTGATGGGTTTGTATTCTGAGACACGTAATAAGTTTCTTTCTTTTTGGTAGGGGATACTTGCTGGTTGTTACTTGTAGCGCAATCATTAGATGTGGGTACCCCACGTCTTTTTATGCGACATTGGGAGGGGGTTAGATCTTGAGTGGCTATTATATTTTTTATAGGGTATTAGTTCCTTAGCTTTTTTACATGACGTAATAAATAGTTTCGCATCTCTAAGACAGTTAAATTTAAATAATAGTGGACAGTTTTGTCTGTTTAACTTTCTTCTGAGTCTTATAACTTGACATTGGTACTCTATCATGCCACATGCCTTTAAGCATGTATCCCTTATTTCTGTAAGAGGTGTGCGGTCGGGAACATTATATACCACCACATTGCATGAGGAGATAACCCTTTTTACCGCTTCCGTTGCTACAAAGTCAATCAGACACTCTGCCTTTGCGAAGTTTTCAACACTTTCGTCGTTATTATGTTCCCATATATTTATGAGAGGTGCTAGTTAATTGAGTTTAGATGACAGATCAGCGACGGATTTTTGTAGTGACAGTATATCACTGGTGTTGCGGACAGTGTCACGGTGAGTATCATATAAGATATCGTAGGTCTTAACCTGAGGGCTATTTGGGGTATCAATGAGAACATCGGACATCGGTTTGGTCTTCTTAGATGGGTTGGTTGGACTATTTCGTGATCGCTTGTTACAGCTTATACGTTTATTTATTTTCACCATCTTAGAATGATGTGATATGAAATATATATCTAATAGGATATAATGTTTTATAGTACTATGGATAAAGCTGTTTCGCTAATTACGTCTCGAAGATTAAAATATAAAAACCACGTTCAAAAATGTTACAACCTTCGAACAGCGCGCCAGTTGGTACAAACGCAATAGAAGTACACTGGATGCGGCAGTTGTCTTACATCACAATATAGTGTGTATCTTAGAAAATGGTGAAAAGTATGTCCGAAGTACGTTTCTCGATTACATTGCAGCCTTTAAATCCGTTCCTAGATCTATATTACTGAATAAACCTGAGAATATGAACATAGAAAGGTGGATTATCAACTAGCTATATTCCTGAAGTGCACCCGAATTATCACCAAGTTACGCTTGCGGTATTACCAGGGCAACTTCTAACGATTGAACCCACTCTTACGAATGGGAATAAATCACAAGTCACGAAGGGTGGAAAAGAACTTATATTTGGTTGCCAATAGAGCGGCAATGGAAAAGCAACGTCTAGGCTGGCAAACTAGAGACAGAGTTGCCTTCTATGGTACGGCGTGACGTGATCTAGTGATGATGCGTGACAGGGCGCCTTCAACTAGTAGTGTTTGGTAAAACAAACATGATCAGCATCAATGTCGAGGACCTATGTAACTACTTATTTTTGGGATTATTTACCGCTACATTCCTATTTCTCAGGAAGAGAACAATATACTGTGTACAAGAGAAAGTGCTTCACTCATTAGCTAACAGAAGTTGGTTTGCCTGAAGATGCTGTTCTTTCCCCTTTTCTCACTTTTCTTGAATGACCTACCCTCTTCTATGAAAAATACCTTTGTCAAGTACGCAGATGATCTTACTATTAGTACGCCTGTTTCTTCTTCCTCAAATTGTTGTGAAATGAATTGTTTTTTAGTGAATGTTAAACGATAGTCTAGCTTGAATGTTCTTTAACTTAATCCCTCCAAATGTCAAACAGTCAATTTCAGTCTAATACATGAAAAAGATCCAATTGCTCTTGTGAATTTACAAGATGTTTGTAAAATTGGAGACTCTACAATCAAAACTATGTCGAATGTTAATTACCTTGGTGTAACATTTACTTCTGATCTATCTTGGTCTTCGAGTGTTTTGATTACACCAAAGAGGGTTTTCCATTTAATATACTATGTGAAGAGATTACGTAGTTTTGGTATAACCAAGCACTTATTATTGCAATTTGTCAGTTCATGTATATTACCGATCATTTTATATTGTTCCCCAATATTTTTTCCCGGACTATTTAGAAAAGACTATGTTGTGTTCCGTAGAGTACTGAAAGCTGTTAGTAAAGTGTGTGGTGAAAGCTACGACGTTATTATAAACATGGTTGTAGATAGACATTTAAAGTCCTGCAGACAGCTATCTAAGGTTATTCTATCTGATATAAACCACCCTTTTCGTTCAAAACTTTCATCTTGTTTATCTTCTGGCAGAACGCGACGCTGCTATATCAGGATTCAAGCACGTAAAGAGAAGTATAAATGCTCAACTATTCCATATTTAGCACATGTTCTAAGTGATGAAAAGTTTGTAAGGACCGATCTGATCAGAAATCTATGCTCTTAAAAATACGGATTATTATGAAATGCAAAGACTCTTGTTCCATATGTTACTGTAATTTTTGTTGTTGTCGTTGTTGTTAACAATATAAAATATGTATCTTTATTTTCAGATGTTGACACGGTAAAAAAGTAACTTGTTGAGACATTGTATACTGAAAATTCAAATTGTACTAAAAATACTATTGAATAAAGCTATTATTATTATTTGTGTTATGCAAAGTTTGTTTAACAAGAAATTAGCATTTAATACGTTTAGAACTATAAGTTTTACACTACAACTTAAAAAAAGTATACGTAATTTAAATATAACCGTATGCATAGATAGCTCAAATATTTTTTAGTAATTAACCATCTACTATTTTGTACATGTAAAGTTCAAATAAGGCAATGTATATATATAAACATTACTTAATACATTTTGAAGCAAAACTATATGCTAATAATTGTGCATTCATAGTAGTATGTTACGTTAACAACTGATATAAAGTCTACAACAAAAAAACTTAAATTACATGATAAGTGCATGCAATACATGAAGTAAGCACATATGATTTTGTCTATAACAATAATGGAAATTTTTTCAACCAAAGAATTCAGTTTAAAGCACTTAACTATATTAAAAACTATTTTAAGCAAGTTCAAAAATCCCTTTGATAATATAAAAAATTATCTAATGAAAATAATGATCTAATAATCATAAAGTATTTATAGATATAAATATAACCTGTGAAATAAAAAAAACAATAGAACATTGAAAACTTAATTAAAGACCTTAACGGCGAGTTTTGGTAGGATCTCTTGTTCACATGACCTGGGCCTCTCAGGATCTCAAATGCCACTATTAAATCCTTTCCTGCTTTTCTTATCCCAAAAAAATAAAAGCACCTTTTTATAGGTGTTTAATGTCCTGTGACTGACCTCGTTCCTCGATGTTACGTTCCTTATCACGATGTTTTACCCTTGTCCTGGAAGAGTAGGTTCAGTGATGCTGTAGGTTTCAATGCAGTAACTGATTTATGTTTTATAGACGCTTTGAAATGGATCAAGAGGCATCATATCTAGTTGTCTTGGCGCAAAATGAAACTTAATACATGCTGTACATGTTTTCCTGCACCTAACTACCGCCCGTATTAAGATACTTGGATAGAACAAGTTATGGATCCCTCTGCGTTTTGTGTTAGAAGGATGTCATCCAGAGGAACAGTATTCTTTCATATGTCATTCGGAGATGTGGACGAAGATTGTGTGACATGCCCGGATGTTAATCTGTAGTCTGTATGGTTGCTACCGTTCTAATGTTAAATAATTTTAATTCAATCAGTACCTTGTTGAGTATTTGGTTAACTGAACAGCATTTCTCTGGATGGGAGGTTCTAAATACTAAAATAAATTGCCTTAAGTCAAGTCCGTCTACTCTGAGTTATGAAAGCACACGTCGAGATAATCACTACTTTTACTAATTTTATATTCTTCTTAGAGTGCTAACAAGGTGTGATATCTTGCACCGACATATGTTTGTCCCAGATCCTACCTTGTACAAGCTTGCATACTTCCTTCCGTTTAATACCTCTTTGTTCTAACAACGATTTAAACTGTCTCTCAACTTAATTACCAAAACATAAAACTCAATGCGAACTGTACCTTTACTTTACCTAATAGCTCAAAAGTCAACTTCCGGCTGCATGTATAATCTTTTTAGAACAAATAACTACTTAGCTAAGAACAGTTTTCAGCACTTTGAGATTTATATTCTAGAAGCAATTGATTATAACATCTGACATCTAGCTGATGCGGGTCACGTATGTTCACTGGTTTACTTTGACCTGTAACGTGAAACGAAAAAAAGGCTCAACGAGTGAATTATAATTAGTTTTTTTAATAGGAAGAAGTGATGCCAGTTACAATAACTCCACATGGTGCGGTACATGACTGGTGAACATCAAAAATATTTTTTTACTAATAATTACCACGTACGTAGACTTTCCTAACGCTGTTAAACTGGAACATCAGGTTTATATTTTGCTTTTCTAGGATTTGCTTTTGTTTGTCGATTATCTTATGAGTTAGTTTAGCGTAAAAATCGTCAAATACTGTGAAAAGATTTGTTAACAGATTTGTGAGCATCAGTAGTTTTGCCAGACTTAGTTACGATCATGCATTGACGAAGTCAAGCACTTGCTTGAATGACATTACTCGCAAATAGTTAATTTGATGACGACAAACCAAGAACAGAGCTAGGTTTGACCGCGGGAGCATCAGTGTGTTGAGGAGTCGCCTATAATGGGATTTGTTGAAAGACGGTTAATAATAAGAGCTACTTGACTTGCCGTTTCGATGTATTGTTTAAGTAGCTTAACAAATATGTATCACATAACCGAATCTTTAAGAATATATATTGTGAAATACATGGTAGATCATATGTGATTAGTCTTTGAATCTCCGTTTCCTTAATTGTCCTTCTACAGCTCTATATACAAAGGAAGTGTGGCTTTCTGTATTACCCGCAAGTGCAGATTTAACTTTAAGAGTAACGCATGTGTTTTACTTGAAGGAGGAGAGAGCGGTATCCGAAGTAATTTTAGAAAATAGGAGGCTAATATCAGCCAGTCATTATCATACACATAAACTGGCATTCCATCTAGGCATGCAGTGCACGAATGTTTCCGTTTAATGATCACCTTAGTAACATTTTTTTGTTCTGAATACCGAATCCATGATTCCATGTAACATTGGTGTGCTAGGTTTAGTGCCATCGATATGGTTCTCGTAATTAAGCGGCTTGGCACAGTGCCCATTAAATAATCCACAGTTACTGTAAGATTTATTATGCGCATGGTCGCCATTGAAAAGAAGTTCTTAATTTCATTATGTATTAGATGACACTGTAACGGGAAATCATGCAAAGTCCTGTTAGGCTATTATTTTTTTTATATTAGTCGTAGCACAATTCCGTGATGGCGACAGATAAGAAAACTTCAAGCTTGCAACTATACCTTCTTACAATGATGAGGATATACGTATCTTTTGGAATCTAAGATCTATGATGTTCTAGAAACCCAGCTTTGTCAAGAATATTGTAGACTATATAATATTTTGTCTGTCATCTTTAATGGACTATCTTCCATAAAGTAGTTTTCTTAGTAGCGATATCGAACGTAAATCTTGGAACTTGTCCAGTCACTTCTGTGGAAGGGTTTTGTAAGGTCAGTGGGACACCTATTGCGGCACACGTATCGTCTTCAATCTCAAATGCTCACTGACGTCGTGTTGTTTAAAAGCAGCGTGAAAAGGATGGTGCTAATTATGGGATGTCAATTAACTTGCGTCATGAAACTCGTCGCAACAAGACATATGTCAATGTATTTGAGAACTTTCCTATCACTGTCATCTTAAATATAGCTTTAGCACCGTTCAGTTTTGTATTAGTCCATAAGCCTAGCCACCGTAGCTAAGTTGGGCTAGGTTAGGTAAATCACTGGGCGGTATGACTTCATTTTATTTTTAATCACATACTACTCATTTCCAATAAATGTTGTGAAGAAACCGTTTTGGGTTTCATCAGATGAGTATAATAATTCAATAAATGAAATTGGCGAAGTAATATTAAGAGTAAAACACCAGTGTGATGTAGAACATGCAAAAATATATGTATATATATGACACTATAGAATGAAATTATAAAGAAATTCTAAAGAGTTTAATACGTAGTTGTAGTTTAGATTTCATACGAATAGGTTTGTTAGCCAACTAACAAACCCAATATAGTTAAATGGTCAAATCGTAATCAAAACTGTGAATTGGTTTATAAGTGATGACAGAAGATGGATAATAATAATAATAAAGATTAGAACAAAATGGAAATATACACTATTAACTAAAATACATAGAGAATTATAGTCATGAAGAAGCAAAACTATACAATTATTAGTGTAATGAAATTATGAATTTTCACACAAGTGGTGTTAGAGGGGTAAAATTTTTAAATAAAGCGGTGTATGTGTACATGAATAAGTATATGATGTTGAAAATCAAGAGGTAATTACAGTATAGCTTCAGTGTGGATAGGATTATTAGACAACTAATAAACCCAATATAGTTAAAAGGTCAAATTGTCGTCAAAATTGTGAATTGGTGTATTAGTGATGGTAGAAGATAGATAAAAAAAGTTATTAGTGCAATGAAATTATGAATTTTTGCACAAGTTAATGGTGGGGTGTGTGCGTATGTGGGTTCGAAGAATATCAAAATATGCACTATTAACTATGGTCCATAGACATGTGGTGTATTGTGAACGCATTTCATACATTTAAAACTGTTTAAACAGAGCTGGGACCCTGTTTGTATGTATATATATATGTATATTATATATTTCAGAGTAGTTAAGGAGATTACGTAAACCTTCACCTAGGTGTTCGTGAAGCAGTGTTTTGAAAGCGACTAACAACTTGCTGCAGCAAATATGCTTGGGGGGGGAGTTTATTCCATAGTTTAGCATATCCCTCTGTAAAAAAGTTTTGGCGCAGCTGTGTGCGACGTCACTGGATAATAATAGGGTTTTTCTTATTGCACAGGTTGTGTGGGGAGATGTAGGGGATCGGCAGTGATGTCGAAGAGTAAGTGGCACCACTAATAAGGCGAATTATAAGAGTGAGATCTAATTTTAAGCGTCGGAACCAGAGGAGTTCAGGCTTTAATTTATCGCATCATTGGCGATAAGTTTGTGTGTCATAGTCGCCTAGTAAGCTCTTAGTGAAGGCTCTCTGAATTCTCTCAATTTGCATCAAATTTATTCGTCAATAGTTGCTGTAGAGTAGACAACTATGTTCTAATATTGAACGAATACACTTTTTGTATAATAATATTTTTGATTTTAAATTGGGAAAATTTTTTATAAATCCAGTTTGCTTCCTCGCCTTGGGGGGGGGGGGTTGAAATGCAACATGCTCCGAAAAGTTAATGCTATCGTTATATGGGATCCCCAAACCTTGAGCGACGCTTGGAGGCTTTATTTGTGTTATGTATAGGTAGAGTCTGAGGTTTCATCTGCTACCAATGAAAATACATCCACTTTTGTGTACGTTTAAGGAGAGATGCCATATTTTAGTCCATTCTGATGAATTATCAATTTTTTCTTGTATTATTTTGGTAACCGTGTTTTTATTTGTGGTGCGTGAAAATAAATAGGCTACCTCTAAGTCACCAGCAAAAAAAAGGTTTTACCTTGCACAAATTGCTGGCATACATCACTGATGAAAAGGAGAAAGAGTAATGGTCCAATTACACTTCCTTGTGCAACTCCGTTAACTACATTTACTGGCTTCGAGTAAATGGAACCGAATTTCGCGATTTGGCGGCACCCTGTTAGAAATGATTTAAGCCGTCTTAGCAGTTGGTTTTGTATGCTATAAGAGTGTAGTTTTGAGAGGAGAAGGTTATGGTGGACACAATCAAACGGTTTACTATAGTCAAAATAAAGTAAGATTATTGAGAAACCTTTGTCTCTTCCAAGTGTTGTATAATCAAAAATTTCTAAGTGTGAAGTAGCACAAGAGGGTTTTGCCATGAACCCATGTTGAGACGAATTGGTCAGGTTTTCTGAAAGTAAGAATGCTGACAGTTGTTTATGGATGACTTTTTCCATAATTCCGGGACAGCACGGATGTCGTATTGATTGGCCTGTAGTTTTCTACAACATTGCGCGATCCACTATTGAATCACAGAGTTATGAACGACGTTTTCCATATGGTCAAATACTGCCCATTGTCCATAGACAGAGTAAATGATTTCAGGCGGAGAAGTAGTAATTCTCTTCCACCATATTTCATGAGGGATGCTGGAATGCCATCAGGCCCATTATCATTAGATTTTTTCAGGGTGGCTATGGATCTCCTGACATTTGTGCTGGTAAATTCTACTGTAGAGAAACTCTTAGATGTCATCATGAATAGAGGTTTCAAAGTGGCTTCGGTTTCTGTGGAATAGCATGTGTAAAAATATTTACTAAATTGTTCGCTAATTGAAGCTGGGTCGTCTCCAATACCGTCCTTTATAGTGAATAGTGCGGGAAGTATATTAGATTTAGGATCAAGGCCAGATTTGAATAGCTTCATCATTGAGGAAATTCGGGTGGTACTGCTTAATGATTTGGTTTCCATATTAAGCAAGTATTTGTGCTAGGCAGTGTCGAGATTTTCGAGTATTTTGTATACATTATATAATGCAGTTATGTCATGGTGCTTGTAGTTTTGAAGCCTCAGGTGCCTCAGTTTTCGCTTAAGACATTTCTACGTATAGGGCTATACAGTCTACGCAACTCATAAGATTTCTGCAGAGGACTGAGATGGCTGTGTCAATATTTCCAGTGCTCAGATAAGAGTCCCATCTTATGCATCAAATGAGTGCCCCGATATGCTTCCATGTTTCGTTGTTGTACCTTCGGTATTTACATTTCTTAGGTCCGTTAGGGTTGAGATTATTTGTGGATTGGTGATTCAGTGTTTTAATTACTACTTTGTGATCGCTAATGTGGAATTCGGAGTTAACGTCCATTGAAGTTGGATTAAATTTGATAGTAAAACAGAAGTCAAGAATATTGTTTCCCTTGTTGGGATTTGGACATGTATCCAACCATTAAATTCTATTGTCTCTTTTAATTTAGCGAATCGTCGTAAAGTGAGTTGTGACTTCCAGTCAACGATTGGCAAATTAAAGTTTCCACCGATTAGTTTGGATGCATGGGGTTACTATGAAGCCAAGATGAACATAGTGCTTAGATTTTTATCGTAGGTGTTGTCTCCGTCGGGTGGTCTATATATGCATCCTACAAGTAGGTACTTTTGATGGCCACAGGCTATACTTACCCATGTTGAGTCCCCTCTCTCACCTAGTTGTTCATTATTGAACCTACAGGCCTTTAGGTCGGAACAAATGTAGATAATAGTGCCACCTCCACTAGTGTTGTGCCTATCGGTCCGGTAGAGAGTATAATTATTGATGTTTATCGTGTCGTTTGATAAAATCGGTTTACACCACGTTTCGGTAATCAGTACGATACTGGGGTTAGTAATTGAAGTTACACCCGGTATATGACCAAGTTACGTTTGGATTATTACCAGAGCAACTTCTAACGATTGAACCCACTCTTATGAATGAGAAGAAATCAGAAGGCAATGAAGGATGGAAGAGAAGTTATATTTGATCGTGAATGGAGCGACAATGGGTTAGCAACGTCTAGGCTGGCAAACTAGAGAGGGTTGCTTGTTTCGGTACGGCGTGGCGAGATATGGTGGTGATGCGTGACCGGGCGCCTTCACCTTAGTAGTGTCCGCTAAAACAAACATGGTCAGCATCAATGTCGAAACCTATGTAACTATTATTTTGGGGATTATTTACCGCTACAGCTCACTCCCCCCCCTAATGGGTTCGTGAGGACCCTATGACGTACCAGCCAAAGGATAAAACCCAATGCGTTAAACATTGGTAAACGTTCCTTTGATAGCTTGGATGTTGTGCAGCTTCTGGCCGTCAGTGCCTATGCTAGGGTGTCGTTACATAAAAAAAAAATGTACAAAATGTTATCGTTCTCTTCCGTTTTCTTCTGGTCGTTTCCAGGCGTCCTGGAAAACCAAAAGAAAAAAAAAAAATTTAAATATATGCATTTCATTAATATATATATATATGTATATATATTTAAAAGCAATTTGGCGGCTAAATACAGCTACAAAAACGCATAAAATGTCGGCAACGCTAACATGAATAAATAAAAAAGTTTTTTTTTTTGATATATTTTTTTAAAACATACGAAAATGTGTAAACAAAAATGCATACCATAAAGTAAAAACAAAATATTTTTATTCAATTTTTTTTTATTTTGTATATATAGATATTCACAATACACATAGTGGAAAATTAGAAAAGAAAATTAATAGACGTAATATTCATTTAAGTGTTCTGGAAATCGTACATTTCTACCAGAACGTGTAGCTCTCGGCGTTATGGAGCTCTTCTGAATTTCCACTTGCTCGTTGGTTGCTGCTTGAGGCATGGCGACTTTGCTCATGTCGAGTTTCGGCGGTGTTGTGGCGAGTTGGACATCGAAGGGTTTACCTTCTAGGTAAGCTGCTTTGAGGCGGTCAATGCTGACGTTCTCTTCGTGTCCATTCTTATCGATCGTATAGTACTTTATTTCACGTTTCAAAACCTTGTATGGTCCTTCGTAAGTCGCATCAAGAGGTCGGCGTAGAGCGTCACGACGTACAAAAACGTGTGTACTATATTTTAAGGCGGGTTGGATGAAAGCGTCTGTCGATTGTCGTCGAGTTTGAACTGGCTTAACTGAACGCATAGCATTTGTAAGCCGGTTAACGTAAGAATTTATATCCAAGTTTGTCGAGGTGGAAGCGGTTTCCACAAACTCACCTGGTAATCGAAGAGTCGTTCCGTAAACTAGTTCAGACACGCTGCACCCGACATCTTCTTTTACCATGCTTCGGATACCGAGTAAGACTAGTGGCAAAGCCTCTGTCCACTGCGGCATGTTTGTAGCTGAAAGTGATGCTTTCAGCTGTCGATGAAATCTTTCTACCAAACCGTTAGATTGTGGATGGTAGGCTGTTGTTCGGAAGCGCGTCGCTCCAAGAAGTTTTGTCAGAGAGTGGAACAATCCAGATTCAAACTGACGTCCACGGTCTGTCGTTATTGTAGATGGACAACCAAAGTTCGCTATCCATCGTTCGACGAAAGCACGAGCAATCGTTTCAGTAGTGATGTCTTTTAAGGGAATCGCTTCTGGCCAGCGTGTAAAACGGTCCACGCATGTCAAAAGATAAGAAAATCCGTTTGATTCAGGTAAGGGTCCTACCAAATCAAGGTGGACGTGGTTGAATCGAGCGTCGGGAGTTGGAAAAGTGCCTAGAGGACATTTATTGTGCTGAATTACTTTGCTCTTTTGACATGCCACACAGGAGTGTGCCCATTCTTTGATGTCCTTATTCATCCTTGGCCAGCAGAATCTCTGAGCAATTAGTTTAGACGTAGCACGAACTCCAGGATGAGAGAGGTTGTGCAATGTGTCGAAGATGATTCGTCGATAACTCTTGGGAACGATTGGACGGGCTGTACCTGTAGAATAATCACAAATTAAAGTGTTCTTACCCTTTCCAATCGTCTTTGTTTGGAGTTTAAGCGTTGTTGTGGATAACTCGTGATGAAGATCATTGTCTTCATTTTGAAGTCGAGCTAGTTCAACAAGGTCGATTCCTTGGATACGATTCAAGGCATGTATTCGTGATAAGGCGTCGGCAACTACATTGTTAGCCCCAGATATATGTCGTATATCAGTAGAGAACTGGGAAATGTAGTCTAGATGACGCGACTCTCGCGGAGAGTACTTATCTGAAGATGACCTCATAGAAAACGTCAGTGGTTTATGGTCGGTGAATATTGTAAATTCCCGGCCTTCGATGGAATGTTGAAAATGTCGCACAGCACAGTACATGGCTAGCAGTTCACGACCAAAAGTGCTGTATCGTGATTCGGTATCGTTTAGTCGTCTTGAGAAAAATGCTAAAGGTTGCCAAGCTTTGTCAGCCCATTGTTGCAGAACTGCGCCAATCGCTGAGTCAGATGCGTCAACCGCGATGCTGACAGGGGCTTCGGTATTGTGATGTGCCAGCATAGTCACATTGGCTATTGCTTCTTTAGTCGCAGTAAAGGCTTTCTTTGAGTCTGCATCCATTGTGACCATTTTTTTATTTCCACGAAGCTGATCCGTTAGTGGTTTTATGACAGATGCACAGTTCGGTATAAACCGTCTGTAGAAACTTACCAATCCATTGAAAGCTCGCAACTGCTTGATGGTGGTTGGTTCCGGGTATTCCAGAATAGCCGCCACCTTGTGTTTTTGGGGTTGTATACCATTCGCATCAATAGTATGTCCCAGGAAGTCCAACGAGGTTGTTCCGATTTGGCATTTCTGTATGTTTATGGTTACTCCATATTGTTGCAGTCTACTAAAGACTGTGTCCAAGTGTTTCATATGTGTTACCTCGTCTGGACTTGCTATCAGGCAGTCGTCGACGTATGCATGGACATAGTCAAGCCCGCGGAACACGTCATCAATGAAACGTTGGAATGTTTGTGCCGCATTCCTCAACCCAAAAGGCATTCGGAGGAATTCGTAAAGGCCAAATGGAGTTACGATAGCGGTTTTCGGAATATCATTTTCAGACATCGGTATTTGGTTGTACGCCTTTACCAAGTCGAGTTTTGAAAATATTGTCATTCCCTTCAGAGTGGCCGTTAAATCGTGGATATGCGGTAAAGGGTAACGATCAGGCGTAGTTTGGGCGTTAAGACGTCGGTAATCACCGGTGGGACGCCAGTCATTGCTATCTTTCTTCGGAACCATATGTAATGGAGATGACCATGGACTACTGGAAGGTCGAATTATTCCCAAGTCAATCATATAATCGAATTCGTTTTTCGCAATCCTTAGTTTCTCAGGCGCGAGTCGGCGTGCTTTGGAGAATACAGGTTGACCTGTAGTCGTGATGTGATGTGTAACATTGCTGGTTACACATGATAATTTCGATGACGTCTTATTCAGATCTGGATACTTGTCGAGTATCGGCTGAAAATAAGGGTTAATTAAATGTTTAAAACGAAGAGGACATAAGCTACAACCTGTAGCCACGGTTCCACGAACGTATAGATTTGTGTTACTATCCACTAATCTCCTTTTACTAGGGTCCACAAGCAAGTTGTGGTGGCTAAGTAAATCCATGCCTATGATGGGTATTTTCACATCGGCGATGGTGAAAATCCAGTGTATGGGTTTTCGTAAACCCACGTTTAAGTAGACGTAACGTTTGCCATACGTAGCTATGTGTTTTCCATCGGCTGCCTGTAAATCGAACGCAGCTTCATGGTGGCGATCAGATGGAGCTGCAGGAAGAACGCTAACTTCTGCGCCAGTATCGACGAGGTAGCGAACCTTCGTTATCACATCAGTGATAAATAACAGGCGGCTGCTTCCACCGGCTACGGTTGCCGCTAACGCGTGCCGGCGGGGTAGTTTCCCGATGCGTCAACAATCGGTTTATGTCTAGGGAAACAACAGGGGTCTCTACACTTCTTGGAATTTTTTCCATAGGTGTTGTGGTACTAACACCAATGTGAATTTTCGTTTCGTCGAGGTCGAGACGACGACCTTCTCCGTGACGTACTTCGTCGACGAGAATCGTCCGGTCGGTGTCTTTCCTTCAGGTCAAGAAAACGCGAAAGAGCATTACACAATTTCGTTACTTCGTTTTCGGTAGCCTGAGGTTTTTCGGTAATGGAATAAACCTGATTGTCGCGAGTTCTGGTGATCTCCAGAATTCGATCAGCAGATGAGGCTAGTTCATCTACTGGGTTGTTATTAACGTTACCAGAACTGCTTGCACTTGTTGTGGCAGTTTTGATAAGAAGAGTTGACGGAAAAGACCTTCGTCGAAGGTGCGTTGGCCAATTACCTCTCGCATGCGCGTCAACATTTCCGTTGCTGAACCACTACCTAGCTCGATGGTGTGGAACAACTCATCAAGCCGTTGTCTATCGGACAAGTCTCCGCGTTTGAGAATCGATCTTTTGAGTTGGTCATAAGGTTCTAGGCAGTCAGGGCTGAAAAAGGAAGGGGTGACGTACCTGTTCAATTCACGCGGAAGTGACCTTACGACGGCAAGGAATTGAACACGTGGATCTGTCACAGCGTGGTCTCGAAACTCGGCTTCTGCGTAGCAGAACCAAGCTTCTATGTTTTCTGTCCAGAAAGGAATGAGCTGGAAGTTCGGGGGTGTGGGAGTTTTAATCTTAATGAACTTAGGTGTCTGATCAGTCATGCTATAAATGCAATATATAAAAATATAAAAATAAATGCGATTAAAACGTGCCAAAAAAATGATAATCACACCAAAAATACTGTTAAAAACGACAAACAGGAACGAACTCACAGTTTTGAACGTGTTCAGATCACGTCGGGCTCACCAATGAAGTTACACCCGGTATATGACCAAGTTACGTTTGGATTATTACCAGAGCAACTTCTAACGATTGAACCCACTCTTATGAATGAGAAGAAATCAGAAGGCAATGAAGGATGGAAGAGAAGTTATATTTGATCGTGAATGGAGCGACAATGGGTTAGCAACGTCTAGGCTGGCAAACTAGAGAGGGTTGCTTGTTTCGGTACGGCGTGGCGAGATATGGTGGTGATGCGTGACCGGGCGCCTTCACCTTAGTAGTGTCCGCTAAAACAAACATGGTCAGCATCAATGTCGAAACCTATGTAACTATTTATTTTGGGGATTATTTACCGCTACATAATGATCATAAGAGATTTGATGTAGTTGATTTTGTTTATAAGTGACCTAGCGTTTATTGGGATGACGAGTAACTGTGACTTTTTGTGAAGTGTAAGATCCTGCAATAGTACACTTGTTTTGAACGAGTTGGGTGTCAAAGCACGAAGTGAGATGAATGGCTTTGAACTATCGTCGGGTTGGGTGACTGAAGTTTCAATCGGTATGGGCAGTCAGTTCATTGATAAGTTGGTTGATGCTTGTATCATCGAGTGGGCCTGAGTTGAAGTATCTTGGGTTGTCTCGTCTGTCATAATTGAATCTGGAGTAGTAAGGTGGTTGTTAGGAGTGGAAGCAGTTTTATTATGTTTGAAGTGAATCTTAGTATAGATGCAGCTGCCCGATGGGGAACCGGCGGGATAGCAAAAAATGGTTCTGTTTTGTGCGGATTTTTTGGTCGGTTTAACAGATTTCAGGTGTGTGTGGGGCAGGCCCAAGAATGCCTTCAAATCTACGATGACAGTTAATCAATGATGTATAGTTAAATTTGTGTAGGTTTTGTGATATATAGGTTTTTCTGGAGGGCGCGTTCCTTTTACTCCACCTTGGGTATTGTGATAGTATTTAGGAGTGCTATGGCTTTTCATTTATAGTTTTCCCATTTGGCTGAATAAAATATTCGATAGTGTAATCATCGTAAGACGTCTGGATTTGTGACTTAGTATAACTGTTGTAGCCAATGTGAGAGGGCAACTCGTTGCTTATTGTTTTTAATGAATTTAAGTCTACTTCTTTAGTGTTTCGTGTGTAGATATTATTATTATTATCTGTAGCAACTTAACTTGACTAGTTAAAAGTTCACTTCAAAACTTAAGCATACGCCAAAACAATTATGCTCCAGTATTCATTTACTTCCTTATTCTGCGTAGGGATTATATTTCCTATTAGCTTATGTTGAACGTTGAGAATTATTTGTGTGTTTGAATAACTAGAACCGCGCTCCACTGTCTCTTGCCTACGCTATTGAATAAAGACCTATTACCATAATACTCTGGATTCTTGTGTCACTAGATCGGGATATACCTAGGCGTTAAACTGGTGAGCCCTGTGTGGAATAAAATATTTCATTTCTGTTGTTCATATAACTTTTTCTTTCAATATTCAGTCATAAAAAAAGCCTTCTGATTTGCAATAATTAAGATTACGTATATAATTTTTTATATACATAGTATTTTATTTTTATCACTCATTATTTTTCCCTCCTCATCACGTTATCATACTGTTCATATAACATGGCAGACTCAGTCCAAACGGAAAACCTAGAGGATAGGTCATCGGTAGACATAGACACCGTTATGACTACGAATATTCTAATCCCAGAATTCGATCGTAATGACCCAGAGTTGTGGTTTGCCCAACTAGAGCATTATTTCATCAGACGCAATATTAAATCTGAAGGAGTTCGCTATAGAGATTTATGCTCACTCCTACCCCCTTCAGTAGCCAAAGAAGTCCGCGACTTGATTTTAAATCCACTGACACCACAACCGTACACCATCCTAAGACGAGAAGTAATGAATCGTTTATCATTATCAGATGGGCAACGAATCCAAAGACTCTTCCAAGGGGAAACATTGGGTGATAAGTCACCGTCACAGTTTTTGCGTCATCTCCAAGCCTTAGTGGGCGACAACACAGTTGGTGAGGTAGTCCTGAGACAAGGATGGATACAGGCTCCTCCATGCTACGTCCAACACTGTTTGGATGCACAAGATCCTGACACCTCTTTATCTCACTTAGCACGTATTGCAGATAGGATAATGGAAAGAGGTCCCCCAACCGCATCAAGTATGATACGCCATACTGAGAAGGAAGCATCAGCAAATGATCCAGTTATATCACAACTCATTGCGAGTGTTAAAAGTCTCACAGAGTCTATCAGCAAATTGCAGATGGGTCATAAAGACAGGAGCATGTCACCACAACGACCGAGATTCGTGTCACAGAACAGGTTACAAAGGTCCAAACAATCTGGACAATTTTGTTGGTATCACTGGAAATTTGGTGTTCAATCAACCAAATGCAGTCAACCATGCACCTGGCCCAAACAGACCCTGAAAAATATGGAGAAACAAATAACCCCTCTCCAGGTCACAACGACTGACGCGGGGTGCCTAAACAGTCGCTTATTTTACGTTAGAGATAAGAATTCAGGCTTGAACTTTTTGGTGGATACTGGTGCTGCACTTAGTATCATTCCTAAGAACAAAACCGAGCTGGGTCGAGAAACTTCCTCAGTCACACTTCAAGCTGCCAATAAAACTAAAATTGCGACGTTTGGGCAGAAAACGATGACACTAGATTTGGGGTTTAGAAGACAATTCCCCTAGATTTTCACTGTAGCCGATTTAGATCTGGCAATACTAGGAATGGATTTCTTAGAGAGATATGAATTTCTAGTTGGCACTAATAAACGACGTTTGACATTAAAAGAAACTTCGAAATATACTAAAGGTACAGAAACTCGCATCACTTCTCTAAATTTAATCCAAACTCCGCCAGTAACAACGGCAAAGTTCCAGGATATACTCGCGGAATTTCCAGAGTTAACAAAACCGAACCCTCAACCCTCCAAAATTAAGTTAGAAGTATGTCATACAGTCAAAACGGAAGGGAAACCTGCTTTCGCTAAACCCAGGAGACTAGCATCCGATAAGCTTAAAATAGCTAGAGCCGAATTCGATTACATGCTACAGCTGGGCATAATACGTCCATCTGATAGTCAATGGGCATCTCCTCTGCATATTTACTAAAATCGACTTAGTCAGGGCATACCACAATATCCCAGTAGCTGAGGAAGATATTCCGAAAACAGCTATCACAACACCTTTTGGATTATTCCAGTTTGTACGCATGCCACTCGGCCTACGGAACGCGGCACAAACATTCCAAAGGTTTATGGACAATTTACTTCGAGATATGCCATTTGCTCAAGGGTATATAGACTACCTGTTAATCGCTAGCCCGGACTTAGAATCACATGAACATGTGAAGGCAGTACTTAGACGACCAAACGAAAATGGCATGAACATACACCAAAGTAAATGCGTTTTTAATGTTGAAACGTTGGAATTCCTCGGACATACCATAAGCCCTGATGGAATTACACCAATTAAACAAGAGGTGGATACCATTAAACAATATCCCATCCCAAGCTCCATAACACAACTTAGAAGTTTTCTTGGTTTAATAAACCTTTATCGCAGATTTATACACGGTTGTGCACAACTAATGCAACCATTAACGGATGCGCTTAAAAGAAAACCGAAAGGGTTCAAGTTGACCTCTGAGGCCGTCGATGCTATAAACCAATTAAAGCATAAACTTGCTCAAGCATCTACATTAACGCATCCGAATTCTCACTACCAACTTGCCATAATGGTAGATGCTTCAGACAAAGCCGTAGGCGGTACTCTTAATCAACTAGTTAAAAACACTTGGAAACCAATCGCATTCTTCTCAAAAACCTCGCTCCAGCAAAGACGAGATATTCAAACTTTGGTAGAGAACTCCTCGCAATCTACCTAACCATCAAGCACTTCCGGCACATGCTAGAAGACAGAGAATTCACAGTTTGTACGGATCATAAACCGCTAACAAACGCATTAAGAGCGAAAACTGTTAAATACTCGCCTCGAGAAGTCCGACACCTTGACTACATATCACAGTTCATTAGTGATATCCACCACATTAAAGGTGAAGACAATCAGGCGGCAGACGCATTATCTCGATTAGAAATGAATATAATACAACAGTCTACAGTAGACTTCGAGATTTTAAGAGACAGTCAAGAAACTGATCAAGAATTACAAAACTTACTGTCAACTAAGTGCTCTAGCCTGAAACTAAAACAGCTGCCATCACCTAAGGAAGATGCCGTGATTTACTGTGACACGACAAAAGCAGTCCCTCAACCTTTCGTTCCCAAAAATATGCGGCGGTTAATATTTAATAACTTTCATTCATTGTCTCACTCTGGCGTGAAATCTTCGACTAAACTAATCAGCGCCAGGTACATATGGCCAAATCTTCAGAAAGATGTACATAAATGGGTCAGAGAATGTTCGGCGTATCAACAATCAAAAGTTAACCGACACACAAATTCACCCATCGGAGTTTTTCCCCAACCGGATGCGCGTTTCGCACACGTACATATCGACTTAGTGGGCTCTTTACCGCGTTCAAATGGCTTTACGTACCTGTTTACGTGCATAGGTAGGTTTACGAGGTTCCCAATAGCCGTACCGATCGCGGACATTACAGCCGAAACAGTAGCCAAAGTCTTCATACAAAACTGGGTGACTATTTTTGGTACACCTGTTACAATAACGACAGACAGAGGGGCTCAATTCGAATCTGAACTATACAATAACTTGGCTAAACTCCTAGGCTAAAACAGAATTCGCTGCACGGCATATCATCCTCAAGCAAACGGGATGGTAGAACGGTTCCATCGTCAACTAAAAGCCGCTCTTATATGTCATTCAAACCCCAGCCAGTGGAAAGAATTCCTACCATTAGTTATGTTGGGAATACGAACAGCTGTCGAAACTGACCCACAATGTTCAGCGGCAGAACTAGTTTTCGGGACCACTCTGAGACACCCAGGTGAGTTTATTAGCCCTCACATTGACAGTAAAATACTCGACTTAGGAACTTACGCAGATCAACTGCGGGACCAAATGTCTAAACTTAAACCGATTAATACTCGTGAACAATCACGAGCGACATTTTTACCTAAGGATCTAAGCAGTTGCTCGCACGTCTGGATAAGATGTGACAAAGTAAAAGCACCCCTTAGCCCTCCTTTTGAAGGTTTATTTAAAGTTATTTCAAGAAAACCTAAGTATTTTGTAATACAAAAACAAGGAAACATCGACTCAGTAAGTATTGATAGGCTAAAGCCGGCCTACCTAGATAATGAACCACTATACGTGTTATTAGATCGTTTATCTAATCAAATAAACACGGAATCAGCAAATGGGAACATAAAGGCCACAAAGGTAACTAAAAACGTTAGTTGGGCAAAACCGATTATTAAGGTGGGGATGTCCACAGTTTTAGTTCTGGCCTAAAAAAATAAAATAAAATAATCACGTAACTCCTAAAGTTTTCGAGTTAGTAAATATTGAAAAAAATAAATAAAAATTAAAAATAAAATAAAACGAAAACAAAAAAAGCAATATATTTCTCTTTGTCTTAAGTCGACAAACGTTATCGGAATATTAGCACTATTCTGCCCACTTCTCCTCGGACCTTATCTTTTGATGTAGGAACGGTAGTCATTTTGTTTTTTATTAAATACCGAATACTTAAACTGATTCTTAAACAATTTGGCGAGCAATATGAGTCGTAAACCTATCAACTGAGGTGAGTGTTGTGAGCATGTTTTGCCTGCAGAACTAATAATTTTTCTAGATTTCTCAATTATCAGTTTACGATGCCATAAATCACGCAATGAACTTCAAAAGTCAGGATAAATTTCCAAAAAAAATCCAGGCGAGCTTTAACTTTCTACAACTTAATTTATTATACACACCCCTAGTACTTGGCATGTATATATTTTGCTTATACTAGTGACGTATATTTAATGTAAACCGCTACTAGAAACGATTTCTGCTTTGGATACAACTTTATACAGCAACATACTATTCGAAAAAGTGTCTTGTTTTCAGGCGAAACATATTAAGTTCCATATTTGTTCGACTTTTCTTAGTTCTAATTATTTTGGCCACAATTTATAAGTATCACTAAGCTAATTAGAGTAACTTACTAAATTTCTATAGTACCTCTAGCATCTTTCTAACTGTAGTGATGTCATATCTAAGATTTTAAATTCTGTTGTTAGATTTTCAAATTTTTCTTTTAAAAAAAGAAACAATTTTTTTTCAGTAGCTTATAGCAAACTAACACTACAACTAATTACTCATAACAGTTTCAGGATATCATCATAATGCATTGTCTAGCAATCACGTAATATGATTGATATAATTAATGAAACTATTAACAAACTTAATCGATAAACTTATATAAAATTATCATCAATTGATGTGGTTAATCCATAGCATCATACAAACAATTGTTATAAATCCATACATGATCATAGACATAGGTTAGGAATAATACTTCCCTCTGTTAAAATCTATGCTCTCTCAGATAACCACATAGTTTTCATCCATTTTATCGACATTCGAACTCTTAATCAACTGGAGATATCACCCGGTACTGTTCCCATAAGCTCTCTACATTAGCTATATGCTTCGCACTGACTTATAGCTTCATCTAACCCTAATAAGCTGAAGAATCCTCATATTCTCGGCAATTCATTTGTTTGCCTAAACGTTTGCTATAATTTTCAACCTGATGGGTACTGTCAGTACCCACTGTTACGAACCAGTCATAAAAGGCGGCCGTCTCATGTTCAAGGTTGCCTAGTTGATCTGACTTCTAGCAAGTACACGCACTTATATATGCATATATTCTTGTTTTCTCCCATGAAATTTTTTTTGTTTTAAATGCATTTGCGTACACAAGATTCTACACCATGTTTATTTTCTTGCAGATGGCCAGGCCGTCCAGGAAACCAAACACTTACGTAGAAACGAACACTTATCAATTGTAACTATATATATATATATATATATATATATATATATATATATATATATATATATTGTACTTTAAATTTTTATGCAGACAGTGGAGCAGTTCTTTAGGTTTGATTGAGTTTCATCGTTATTGTTTTGTTCTAAAGTAGATTCTTCTTTAATTTTTACTTGAGGGCGACTCACGAGGCAGGTGAGTAAACACCTGATTGCCGGACAGAGCATGGAAAAATTGTACCTCACCAACATGGTGTTGGGTAGCCCGCTCGCGGTATTTCCTCAGATATCCCCACCTTATTTTCTTGCCCTCTTACTTTTCAAGCTGCAGTCACCGTTAGAAGGTCAAGTTCACCAAGTATCACACCATCCTTGGTAGGAGAATGTAAATGCTACTAACTTGGATAGCAAGTTCAAAAAGAAGAAAAAAGTAATTTTCATCCACGCAATGTCGTCGAATACTGACAGACTGTTTGCCACGGATTGAGTGTCAGGCGTTGGACGAGCTAGTAATTCTGAACTAAGCTACAGCTACAAAACTGAGATGATTTTGTTTGGTAGGTTGATCGAACCAACGTTCCTACGGAAGTCGTTTCTAGGAGGGAGCTAATGTAGCAACTTAACTTGACTAGTTAAAAGTTTACTTCAAAACTTAAGCATACGCCAAAACAATTATGCTCCAGTATTCATTTACTTCCTTATTCTGCGTAGGGATTATATTTCCTATTAGCTTATGTTGAACGTTGAGAATTATTTGTGTGTTTGAATAACTAGAACCGCGCTCCACTGTCTCTTGCCTACGCTATTGAATAAAGGCCTATTCCCATAATACTCTGGATTCTTGTGTCACTAGATCGGGATATACCTTTGCATTAAATAACCTTTATGTTTCTTGTAAGATTCCAGTTATTGACGGTTTTATCTAATATGCTTGAAACTGGTGTTATTAAGCTAATCGTGAGTTTCCAGCCAGCATTATTATGCAGACTGTTGTTCTTTGTTTCTAGTGAATCCAAGCCAATAACGCGGATACTAGGCATATTGTTGCTATCACCCTGTATAAGTTCTACTTCTTATGGTTACAACCGATGTATTTAAGGGTGATGGTTTTATGGTCTTCTTTTCAGGTCAACCTTTAGGGCTGTCGAAATTACATTGGGCGTGTCACATAAATACTAGCGGTTTCTTGCCGGACTTTCCTGACATATGCTGACAGGGAGTCCTATCTGGTACTAGCTTAATATTTTTGTACAGAGGGTTTTGTCTGATCATCCAGGATGAGTTTAGAAAGTCTTTTGCCACCGTTGGTGTGTTGAATCTAAATAATACTAGGGTACTTAGGCCATGGAGGCTTTTATTTGGTCTTGTACATGAGCGTGATACGTCAGACATATTGTTAGTCTTAGTGAGTTTATTGTTCATAGTTTGTAGAGGACAGGCATCAGAAACAATGAAGATTATAGCATTGTTAGAGCGTTTGATGCGTTCAAAAATTTCAGAGGCCATGTAGACGATGATATTGTTCTTTACATTTAGATGATGTGGTGTTTCAGTATTACCAGGATTGATGAGGCATTTGAGAGTGCTGAGAATCTTAAGGTTGTCATGAAGGCCTTTTAAGTCATCACTGTACATGCAGTGACCTGAATCTTGTCTCGTCAAAAAAGACTTTATCACGTCTTCAACGATGACGATGGAAACATGTTTGTTAGGTTCTATTTGACTTACATCTAGGGAGTCTCTTTGTTTTCTAGTAGTAGATCGGTGGGGAGGGTATAGGACAGTTGCCTTTTCCTACGTTTTGCTAGACGCTTGGTGTTAGACGTTGTTAAAGTTTCCGCAGACATTTTATCAGCCAGGTTTGATGATTGATGCGATTAGATAATAGGATTGGATATACTTATAATTTATGACAAATATGGAACAGAAGATAAAAACTATGCAAATGCACAAGCTGAGCACAGTGACTCACCGGATTAAGCTAATGAGTTCAAGAGGGATAACGTGCGTGATTTCCTGGAGTGACAGTTAATGTTTCTCTTTAGAGTTTTAGTAAATGAACATAATCTCTATGTACACGCAATTGAATATGTGGCTAATGGATAAATATAGCATAGTTAGGATTGTATTTAATAAATTCAGTCAAATAATTAGTCCATAAAGGTTTGTCATGTATGCGTTCGTGTGCTGAGAGATGTGGTTCATGTAATAAGGAAATCTCAATAGTCTTGCGAAAAAACATCAAGCAGATTATTACATAGTAAGAAATGGGCTAGGAAAAGTCATGTAATGAAGCTGACTCATGATAGTGGAAGCTATTTAGCTAATTCCTACAGTTTACTTGGCTCAGTGGGTGGAAATTAATGTTTCGCTTTTTAAATCAAAAGCCACGATTGATGATATTGTGGATGCTACCTCTAACTTTATCCCCAACATGTGAGCTACTTAGAGAAAAATCATTACATTCAAAGTACTACTGAGTCTAGGTTGACTGCAGAAATGTTGATTCCTTCTAACAAGCTCTCTGGTTTCCACAAATAGGTCATTGAGTACTGGTATCCTGGCACGAAACCATGAGATTTTATGCATACTGAAACCTCTACATATGACGTTTACGGAATGGAATAGCGCGACCACCATTGCAAAGATATCTGATAGCAAGAGATTGACCCCTGTCAATGGGTTGGGCTGGTTGTATGCACCGCTAATTAAGTAAGACACCGAGACTGGAGGTTTTACAATAATCCACGAGAAGTCCTGTACTCTGTTTAAGCATAGTCTATGAAATTGGAGTGGTAATCTCCAATATTTAGTTCGAGTGAATCTTGACAATCATATGACTCTGTGTAATTTTATTTCCGATGTGTTAGAGATGCGCTACTATATATTGTGATTCATGTATATCCTCCTGCATGTGTCTGCTTGCTCATTCCTTTGTTCTATTGTTCCGGTGAAGTATGTTAACTTGACATCCTCATTCCCTACTTGTTAGTGGTTATCCGTTTCTCACCACTTTGACTAACTACATTTTAGGCATTACTATGCCAATATACTGCGGTAAATACTACTCATAAGGTCGTCCATAAGAAATAGGTAGACAAACGTCACTTAAAAGTGGAAATAGTAAACAGTACACGAGGTGAGTTATGAGGTGACGGGGGAAGCAGAGCTTGATCACAATACGCGGGAGAAATGAGGACAACCAACGGAAGCAGGCCTACAACCAATATTAATCAATGAACCCGAATGACGTGCAATCAGATAAATAAACGTCATGTATATATTACTTATAACGTTCTCTACTTCCACCACATAGACATTTTGCCTTGCCCAGGCCGACTTTTGGCAATGCGGTTATATACACCTAGTTAGATCCCTTATTACCTGCATTGCCGCCTTACTAGATTGCGTGAATTCTGGTCCGTGGATTGCTGACTGCCAATCGCTTATAATTCTTAGTACTGTTGATTACAATACAATTCCACCACTACTTCTGAATTCCTACTGTGACTACAGTTCACAATTTTATGTGCTGACAAGAACATTATATCGACTTTACTTAACATGTACGAAACAGTTCCAAGTACATACATGAATCCTGTTACTGCATTATAGGATATAAAGAATGTGTTTGATCAGAGATCTTTCGGTAATCTTAGTGAACGGGGGTTGACAAAGGGAAACAAATATGGATAAGTCAGTCAATTTGATACTTATCGATAAGGAATTTATTTGACGTGGGTTAAATTTAAGACAATAAGAAGCACGATGACTGATATAACTGCTTGAGTAATGGGAAACGAAAATTATAGCATAATAATATGAATTATTTTTATTTATCGGCTGCGTACAACCTAGAATTAATCAATGTTGTTAAAATGATACAGTTACACATACTTTATACTTTAAATGGACGAAACATTTTGAGTTGACATGTACATGTGGATCAGTTACAAGAATAAAACACTGCACGAAAATGTGCATACCTTGGGAAAACAGACAGAAGAGCCAACATTTACATCTCTACATATGAGCCACACAAATTAAGTTGAAAAGAAGATTGTGTTCCTACCAATGCAGTTGATTACCACTTAAGTGATCAATCGGACGAGAACCGGTGTTTTCAACGTGATAGTAAACATATTATCAAAGTTGCAACTTAATTAAAAGATCCTCAATAAAAGGATAATCCAAACCTCTTACGTTCTGTAGAAGCAAATATCATAAAACGGCTAATCCTAATTCATGTGAGCTAAAAGAATCTGTAGTGAACTTCTTACTCTGGTAGCCGATATTTTTAAGGCTAGTTTAAGTAAAAATTGTGATACTAATCTTCAATTCTTATTGTATAATCTTTGATCCGTCACTCATTGCTTCTACTTGTTTTTATTGTTACATAACTTATACTGTCTATTTTCTGAATTCTGTTCTCTAGAATCTTCCTATAGTTGGCCTATAACCAAGCGACGTGTGCTTATAGAGTTCTATTTCTTACGTAATTGTACTCAGCCGATAAAATCAGTGAAATAAAGTGAATTCGCATTATTCTGCTATAATCTTTGTTTTTCCTAAATAAATATAATAAAAGAGAGGAATAATATAAAGTTATCTTGTGAAATTGAAGCGCGGTCATTCCGCGGAACGTTTGGTTTTTGTGCCAGTTCTACACGTATTAAATGAATAGCCAATAACTGCCACACGTGATCTGTCTTAGTTGACATTAATTCATCTACCGACGTATATTAACTTTGGTTCACCGCCTTAGAGTCGTCTTTCTAAAAATCGAGCCCATGAAAGCTTACAAGGCTTAATTGATAACAACTCAGCAACTGTACAAACCTTTTATTCAAGTGACTTCAGTCTTAATAGTCTAACTTATATTCGATTTTACTCTGGTAATCCAACAACCAAGAATAACCTGCAGTAAATGTTTACCTATGTCACAGAAGATTAGCAGTGTGTAGCTTACATGTGGATTGAATAATCTAACGTGGCAGTTATCAGTAATGTATTTCCAACTAAGATCTTTTCAGCCGTACTATTTGGCGTTAAACAAATAAATGCGTTTACTTCCTTTAAATTGTTATGGACCAAAGATAAAAGTTGGCGTGTACTGGCTGATGTAACTAGGGTAAAATGTATAATTAATTTTATTACCATGGAATTGACTAAGCGCACGATCCCTTGTCAGAACGTAAATGTCTGCAATATATCAGATGAAGCACCGTTGAGGTTTTTTAGAAAATTCCATACTAAAAGCAGCTACTCTTCCAGATGGCTCTTGCTAGTGTCTTTGTCTTAACTACTAACATCAGAAATACTTGTGTTTAATTCTTTTCTGATTAGACTTCCAATGAGTTAAAGTTGTCCAAGAGGTAATAACTCCTTTTTCCAAACATAAGAATGCCCATACGGTTGAGGAAAAACTGCTATTCAAAGACATGAAAAACTGGGAACTTCAGGCCCCAATAATACTGAACGGAACACTAAAAGTGAATGATGTCTGACCATACCACTTAGTTGTGCTACAGGATCCTTTGACAGTATTAGTTATTAGAAAGCAGTAGTCACAACATAGGCTTCACTTCAAATTTCTGACAACTACCTTTATGCAACGTAGATTTAGACCACGCAGCTTCCGATATTAGGCCCTCTGGTTTAAAACCCGCAATACAATCGCACAATCTCAAAGTACATGATGTGGTTGTGGTCAGCTCCCTGAGCCATTTAAATAAGATAACGATCAAAATGAGAGAGTCCCCAAAACGAAAGGAAGGCTTTAAACAGAGTTTCATGGCCTCGTATATAAGACGAGAGTTTCGTGTCACTGTGCCTACTACATTATCAAACTGCAAAGCCAGTTATAAGACTGGGTAATACTCAAATCATCAGTACCCACAGGCAACCCATAATATATGGGAGCCTGACCCAGGAACCACAAGCATAAAGCACGTGGCGTACCTGGACACAACGCTGTATTAGCTTGACGTAAATAATTTAATGATAAATTCTATTGGGCCAGTGTGCTCTAAGTCCTAGTAATCCGATATCATACACATCCTATAAGGTTTCTGAAAGCAATTTTAATTTCCCCTTTTTACTACCCTATGTACGCTAGTGATTAGCAACCAGGATGTCATCCATCTGTTTCACATTTCCATTGAACCTCCATATGGCCTAACTCGCAATACTCTAAACGTCGTTATATATCTGATGTCACTACAAACAATTTGGAATCCGGCGGTCCGTAGTCCGGAATGCACTACGGTTTGTTTAGGGATTAGCTCGAATAGTGGGACTGCCCCTTGAAACCAGTATCTAATTACATCGATTGCGTACGACCTAGATAAATATTTTATCTGTTTCACCACAACTCATTCCTTATTTCTGAACATTTTAGTAATTAAGGCACGTCCACTTCTTAACATAATATTAACCGTATGAATTATAGCTCTATTGGTTCAATCCTTTCTCTATGTTTGTCACATAAACATGGTTTTCTTCTTCAGTATTCGACCCCAGATAAGCATTCGGAACTACATGCCATATCACCGCAATAGAAAGTATAGATAGGGCTGCGATTGTTTACTAAATGCAACTGATTGTTTTCTGATTTATAGAAATTGGTGACAGAATCCAAGGTAAAGGACCAGAATCGGTCATTATATTTGTTTACACCTCCAGCCACAGTTTACTTTTTGGATGTACATGGAGGACTTTTGATAATTCTACTATTCCAGCCAATCTCATCATTGATGCTTTGTGCGAACTTCAAGCCTTAAATAGTAGTGCAAAGGTCATCGTGTACATGCAAAGCATAATAACATTCATTATCCAATTTTCCGTCATGATGTCACCACTTAGACTAAAATCTCAAGGAACGACAGTTTACTAATTCATTCACAGAATGGATTCGTAACTAACCGTCTATGGAGAGTACACTAGGGACTATATAGACGAGTAACTAGACAAATACCGCGGGACATCACCGAAGACCTGTAGACGAACCGGTAACATCAAAACGCGTACACTACGAAACCGCCAGGTATGGAGGGGTCGTGTTGCTAGATACCTATTATTGAAACGAGCCAAAGTACTGGAACATTATCCAAGACATCCAAAACGTAAGTGCAGAGAACTTAACTTGCTTGCAATAGAAAGTCACAGAAATCTTGAAAAGTTCAGATTTTGAAGGTTATTGGATACTGAAAATAAATGAATACACGTCAGCTCGGAATATAAGCTTTTCGGTACATTGGAAATGTGTAACAAAGACGAGGGCGCTGCAGGGGTTCCAAATGGTCGCTAATGTTGTTTTTACTTTCTTACATTGCAGGCAAGTCGAATGCGAACCTGGAAGAATGTGCCGAGAAGCTTAAGGGTCTTAGATTGAAGGAAGAAAGTTGACCCTCTCCCACATTTGGAACCCCGCCACATTACCCTATATGTATATGTATGTACTTTTGTTGTTTGAATAATAATACATCTCTTCTTCCGATCCTCCACGACTTCTTCCTGCTCGAGTGTTCCCAAGTGACAGTTGTGTGTTGAATATCTAGCTTCCATAGGTACAAATGGAAGGGAGAAGTATGGATGAGTTTGTTACGTCGGCTGAAAAGGTACACATGTAGTTTCTTCATGAATGGCAGGTGGTTATGGAGCCTTATAATTACACATGTAATACAAATGGTGAAGGAATTCGTAGTTCCCTGATGGCAGCATTCAATTACTGGTTAAAAGTTCCCGAAAGCACCTTAGATGTCATATCGAGTGTTATTCAGATGTTACATAACGCTAGTTTGATGTGAGTTTACCTTCCTGTTCAGTGCGGCCATGAGCTATGTTAATTGATCCTGTAATTCATTCTTTAATTCCTAGACTATGGAAGCTAGTCCGATTCGTAAATTGAGAGATCGAATTTAAAGGCTTACAGCGGCTTATGGTTTAACAATGCTGAAGAATATATTAACCTTTGAAGACAGAGCTAATATGACTTACTAAGGAAGATACTAATATTAGATTTTAAGACCAATATCCAGAAAAGTAATGTTTGAACTCATTCGCACTTCTAGAAGTGCTTACCATAGCTCGGCAATTTCTAAGCCACCATTAAGGTAAGTATCTGTTAAGTATTTTGGGCTCGCTTCGTAGCATAAATTAATAAACCAATTGATGTCTCTCACTGATTGAGTGTAGTTTGTGTACCCAATTCTCACCCATCCGTAATTGGACGAGTTTCTACTTTGGTTCGTATGACGAGTTAAGTGGGTTGGGTTTAAAGCTGTATACTCTAATCGCTGAGCTATTGGAACTTATGTAAATATACTGCAGTTGAATCGATGGTGTCTTATTTTCAAACCTTACCTCTACGTTGTCACATTCCAAGTAACATGCTTGAAGCCACAATATTTTTGGGTGATCCACTTATAGACATTTTGGTTATTACTGAATACTTGCAAGTAAATGTCTACGTATGTTAGTTTCCCTTGATATTTAAGACATTGTGTAACTTTATTCATAGTGCAATATATATATAGACTGTTGAGAATCTTATTAGGACATTCCACCGAAATACTCCCACTGAACGTCATATTATCATGTGCAGGTTCATGCACTAGATTGTCAACCTGCGTTTAGTGATGTTGCTATCCAAACGAAAATAGGTAAAGGGAGGTTCGAGTCTACAATCAAATGATTTGAAATCTAGCTCAGCTATTAACTAGATGCTACTTATATTCAACATTATATTATTTCTCTCACATACTTTATGAAACGAACCATTTCTTGTTTTTGTTGACATAATTACCCTAAGTAGCACCATCGTCTATGATATGTTTAAACTAACCACAAACAAGTCCAAATAACATTTACATATCATGATGATAGTGCACATATAGAGAAAGGTAATCTCAGTAACCATAAAACTGTAACTGTTGATTTACTAGGCTCCGAGTCCTAATAAATCTATTCGACTTCAGGTATTTGACCATAGGAATCTTCATAGTATCTCTCTTATATGATGGAACAATCGAATAAGTATTATGGAGGTTAGACAAAGGTTCTTAGGAAACATGGTAAATCAGTCGACAGACAGACAGACAGTTGCAACGTAGAACTTGGTACATGCGTACGTCAGTTCAAGTTGCCATGCCTCAATTAGCAGATAGAGATTAAATTGTCGAATCAAATCCCAGAGTGGGGAAGGTAGTAACAGAGTTAGTATTCATGGAAGGGAATAGAGACCGAGAAGATTTAAGAAAATATGATCCAGTAAAGAGAAAATTATGATAAGTTCAGAAACTTAGGATTTGGAGGAAGACAAGGAATGGATGCACCTGCGCCATTGCCAACGATTTTTAGCCATATCACCCAAGGTCTCTAACCATTTATTACGAGCGTCACGCGGACCCCAACCAGGTAGTCTGCACCTATTAACATGGCTCAGCCCAATTGTCAATGACTTAATGGACTGGTGCCATGTTTTGGTTTGGCCGCCCCTAGCTTCCTTCCAGCCTACTCCTACACCAGACAGCATTGCTCGTCGAGGTAGGCGGTGGTCAGGCATACGTAACACATGTCCTAACCACCTTAGCTGATGAAGATTTACTACTTCATCAATAGGCTTACCGTATCTACCTAGTACTCTATTCCTAACCCACGTATTGCTTACTCGGTGGTCCCAGAAAGCACGAGCAATGCTTCGAAGACATCTATGATCGAATACCAGGAGCCTACGAATATCCTCTATCCTTAATGGCCATGTTTCGCAACCATAAAGTAAGACAGACCGAACTACTGCGCAGTAAACGCGTCCTTTGGTCAGTAGTCGGGTGTCTCGCCTATACCACAGATGACGCAAATTCCAAAAAGCTAATCGGGCCTTATGTATACGCGCAGAGACTTCAGCAGACACCAGACCGTCAGGGCTGATGAGGCTGCCAAGATAAGTGAAGCGGTCAACACATTCAACTGCCTCACTCCCTATCACTAACTTCGGTGTCGAATCAATCCAATCCTGAAGTAACATTTTGCATTTGGGTGGAGAGAATCGCATCCCAAACATCCTTACATTCTTGTTTAAGGTAGTCAAAAGATTCTGCATTTTATCAGCATCTTCGCCTAAGAGAACTATATCATCTGCATATTCTAAGTCAGCTAGTTTATCTCCTGGAAGGAGGTCAACCTCGCCGAAGTCAGACGATGAAAATGTCAACTCTAAAAGTATATCAATAATAAAATTAAATAAAAATGGGGAAAGCGGACAACCTTGACGAACACCACTTGTGGTAATCAGTTCTGATGACAATCTGCCATAAGCTCTCACTCGACATGTGGTGTTCGAGTAGAGAGCTTGTATAAGGTTAATGTACTTCTGTGGTACGCCTTTCATTGACAGACATTGCCACATAACCTTACGATCAATAGAGTCAAATGCCGTCTTAAGGTCAAGGAATACAACTATTGTTGGGCGTCTAAAAGTGTGTCTATGTTCTAGAACCTGCCGAAGTGTGAATAGGTGGCCTATGCAGCCACGTCCAGGTCTGAAACCACCTTGGTTCTCTCTAGTCTGCTCTTCACGAGCTTTAGTTAGGCGTCGAAGTATGATTGAAGCTAATATTTTGGACACTATATTAATTAAGCTGATTCCTCGGTAATTGTCACAGGAGGACTTCTGTCCTTTCTTATAGATTGGAACAATTAGTGTTTGAGACCAGTCAGGTGGGATTACGCCCAATTCCCAGATTCTAGCCAGGATCCCGGTTAATCTCGCTGCTAAAACTGGACCACCATCCCCAAATATCTCAGGGGTCAACCCATCGGGTCCTGCTGCTCTCCCTCGCTTTAGGTTCCTATAGCCTTCTCAACTTCACTAAGACTTGGGGGGACCAGTATTAACTTGCCATTCAGATTGCTTGGGAATGGTGGGCAACTGGGATGACGCCGAGGGCCAATTGAACTGTTCCCTAAAGTGTTCTGCCCATCGGTCCAACCTTCTGGATTGACAGTGAATAGTGCTCCCATCTTTTTCTGCGATAGTTTCACTTACAGTTGGATTTTTGATGCCCGTTTCCTTGATAAGTCTGAACAATTGCCTACTGTTACCTATTGCCGCTGCCTTTTCCATCTCATTAGCTTTCGCTACCCACCACTGCTCACGATCATTTCGTAAGCTTTTAACCAGTTTGCGTTTAAGTTGCCTTCGCTCCTCATCGTATTTAGGACTAGACGGGATGTGTTACCGAGCATCTATCAGTTCAGTAGATGCAGCTGAAACCCACTGAATTTTCCTAACTTTTTGGTTTAGTTTACTAGTAGATATCACTGCTGTTTCAACAGCTTTTTGGATATCATTCCAAGCTGACTCGGGGTGGGTATCGTTTATGCAGTTGACTAATTGGTTTTTAAGTTGTTCATGAAATATATTCTTGACTTTTTCATCATTAAGTTGGACTCTTATGGGGATCTTTGCCATGGGTCTTTTACGTCTAGTGAGACGCAGACTAATACGCGCTCGTATTAAAGCGTGGTCTGAGTCTAAACATGTGCTCCAAAATGAGCGGCAGTCTTCTATCGAGCCTCTCCAACGGTGGCTGATAGCAATGTGGTCTATTTGAGACCAACGTTGAGTTGACTGTGGAGGCCGCCATGTCAACTTATGTCTTTCTTTATGTTTAAAGTTAGTGCTTGCGAGAAATAGACGATTATCTGAGCACAGTTGTAATAAACGGTCGCCATTATCTGTTCGTTGGGCCTCGACACCATAGGATCCACCTAGGTGTCTTTCGGTTTCGTCTAATCTACCTACTTGGGCATTAAAGTCACCAGCCATAATCACTACATCAGTACGCTTAGCTTTACGAAGGAGGTCTGAAAGCTTTCTGTAAAATTCATCTTTTACTTCATCAGAGCTGCAATCAGTGAGAGCGTAGGCAGAGACAACAAAGGGGCAACGGCATGTGTCCCTATCTTTCCGAGTTCTTACCGTCCCGTTTAGACGGACAGCGTATAAGCGACTGTCTATGGGAATCCAGTCAAGGAGAGCCTGTTCAGCTGTTGAACTTAGTGCTATACCTACACCAGCAAGGCCCCGAGTGGTAGCGGTGGGGTCTCCGGAAACACGAAGGGTGAACCGGACCGCTTCTTTGTTTTTGCAAGGTGAGGTCAGGTGAATGATTGTACTTGGATCCTGTATACGCGTTTCAGAGACACAGCAGACATCGATGGAACGAGAATCTAGGGTCATGGCTAGGGAGGCCTGTTGTCCTATTTGACCAAAGGTTCGAACGTTAAAAGCTCGGATATGTAGTTTAGTGCGAGGTTTCAGGAGACCAGGAATAACGTTTCATAAACTCAAACCATTATCATTAGAGGCGTCAGGTGATAAGGTTAGGCTCGTCGGGTTAATCGTGGGAATAAGGGAGTTATTGAGGGTTGAGGGTGGGATTTGACCTCGAGCAAAATGATCTCTTGTGCTGTTAGAGGTATGAGGGCGGTTATCACTTCCCGGTTGCCCACACCGTGGAAGGGTCATCCTTGAGGAACCTGAAAGAGAAAGAGGATTAGAGGAGGTCGTGATGACCTGAGAGTGTGACCGCAGTGTCCAGGGGACAGCTGTTTGAGGTCGGTCGAGTGCATTAATTGTTTCTCCGGTTGTCAGAAGGGGAGGCATCGGCCTCATGGCTTCCGAGGGAACTCGGCTTTCACCATGGAGCGTCATATTGATCCTTCCAATTCCCAGGGCAGAGTTAGAATTATTATATGGGTTTTTACTCGTGAACTGTTTTTTAGCATGATAGTTATTTTACGGGATGGGGTTGCAACCCATGCCAAAACCGGCCGCTTTATCCGGC
>JALJAT010000025.1:102374-125594 GCA_034768735.1 Schistosoma mekongi
AGAATTCTTGCTTAAGTCCAATACCTATGGTATTAGTATCCTTTTTTTATAGTTAAGTGGCAAGATTAATATATTGATTTTCACCTAAACACCTCATAATTTATAAACCATACGATAACATTTATACGTAATCTAATCCTTAATTTGAAATTTATTTGTTTCATATTTATTTCTTTTAGTTGAATTTGGTATAAGTGTGATTTGTTTCCCATGCTATTAGTGGATAAAGATTACCTATGGATGACTATGGTAGTTTTGACGAAATAATGTCAATTAACTGAAATAGTGAATGCCAACCATAAATACTAACAAATTTGTTATACATTTTGTGAAGTCATCCAAGGGCTGCAAATTATGATAGTTTGCATTTTGGTAAAACTGTAGATGCATACAGTTGGAAATCCTATAGAAGGATGTGTCGTAATGCCCAGATTTCACCTTAGTCCGCGACTGTCGTCCTTTTGCTATCCTTAATGTTTTAATCAACACAACTAATCCCTCTATGACGGTATTAATTCTTTTAATTTCATCTCGCTATGATAATAGGTTGTGGCAACTTGAACTGATAGACCTATGTTTCGAGTTCAATGTTGTCTATGACTGATTGGCTGTTTACCAACAAAATAACAGTCTTCCTTGTCCATTAACTGAAAGTCAGTTATGTTAAGAATCATCAGTATATCGTTATCCAGAAGATGGAAAGAAAATCCTTCATTTACTAATTAAAAATTTATAAATATAACATATATTTCTACGTAACTATTCATTTTAACAAATGTGTATGATTTTAACTGAATTTAATAAAAGATGACCACATGACATTACTTCGATACGTTCAACATATATGAAGTGAAATAATATGCTTCTGCTGAAGTAAAAATACATAGGCAATTATACACGAAATATTACATGTTGTTCATTAAAAGCATCTGGTAAATTTGAATACAGTCGATCACCTTCATCCATTAAATTTGTTGAATCCTTTATTGATTTTCTGAAGCTATAGAAAAAGCGGAAAATTACTTCCAAATATTTTTCGGAAATAATACAACTTCCAATATAGTGAAAGATATCATATAAAAATAACAATATTAAATTCTACCTTAAAATAAATGTCAATAAGATTGAGTAACCAAGTCTACGCTAATCTTTAAAAAGCACAGAGAGTATGGTAGCTAGTAAAAGCGAAATAAACAGGGAGATATTTGGAAAGTGACTCAGTGGTTGAGTTAAATTTGCAGCCACTAATTTACAAGTAAAGGCCACTCAGAGTTTTACAAATGTCTCACTTAGAATCACCTCAATCTAGATGACCACCACTTGTTTTGACTACTACTTGTTTTTTGACAGTTCTAAGTATTTCGGTTTATTTCTGTATTATGTAATTCGATTATTTATTTATCATCTAGTGAAGCGATTTACTCTAAATCACAAAATGTTAGAAATCCCAACTTCTACGCATTGGAATATTATAAGCATATTATTTATTTACATAAATAACTTATCCAATACTTAATTAATATGAAGTTATCAAGTCAAACCTATATAATAATACTTAATATCTGGCTACTAATAATGGTTCTATTACTACTACATTTTACAGTTAAGCATAGATCGGATGTGCATAACATATAAACAACGTTGCTTAACTAAATAGAAGTAATAATACAATATCTAGTAAATCAGACAGACAGTTGCAACGTAGTAAATCAAAAACTAGAAATAGGTAGTTGCTTATCGCATCAACGGACAGTCATGTTATCCATTATAAATGAATGTTTACAGTCCCCTTTAAAAACATTAAGGTCACACATTAACTAAAACTTACTTTTCAAGTACAGATTTGTACATCTGGCTTTGAGGTGAATTTTCCATGTAAACACTAGTGGCACTACCTGGATGCTCGTAGTATATGGACCAGAACTTGATACTGAGACACAGTGGTTAAAACCAAACGTCGTAACAACTAAGCCACCACTTCACACATTAAACTGAATAAAAAATCGAAACTCTCTTCCCATTGTAGTGCCAAAGACTTAAACAAAATATCTGCTTTTCAGCAGATTTTTACATAAAGCATGTACTCAGAACTAATAGATTCTACTTGAAACAGGAGTGTATGGAACTATGTGACAGACAACTGTGCACATCACAGATGCGGAAAATATATATATCAGAAAGCGACAAAATGTTAGTAAATCGTTAGTTGTTCTTAATAAATTGTTACAATTTTGCATGCTGACGATAATAATTACATAAGCTAAATGGAAGATATATTAAAACAAAATAGAGCACAAAATATTATAAGTATGGATATGCTCATCACAGTTTCGAGAGAATTAAATCCAAGTGTTAGTAGGTTTTTAGAGTAAACAATACAGTAGATATCATTTTATTGGTTCATATCATCCTTTAAGAAATGATTGTTACGAAGTGAGTTATTTTCAAACATGTTGAATAAATAACTTGTCTTTTTATAATGAATAAAAAACAAAGAAGTAGTTACATATTTTTACACTTTACATTATTATCAATAAGTATCTCTTTCGTAACAACATTTAGAAGGCAGATTAACATGACGATTAGTAATAGGTATTTCATTGTATTCTGATGGGTGGTTAAGATCATGTAGTGTAATAAATCGCAAATTACCATCTGAGGTACGATGTAGATCGCATAGTTTATGCACAACTTCAGAAAGCAGAGGATTATTGCCAAACTCCACAATCAGTTGATTACATCTGTAGAAAATAAGAGAAGCCATCTTAGTGAGATTAAGTCGAGATACAAAATATTTTCAGTAAGAAAAACTTTGGAAGATGTCATCCAAGATACAGACGAATAATATAAGACATGCTTAATAAACGTTATCTGAGTTAGTATTTTTATTTCCGAAATGTTATTTAATCGTTTTCTTATCATAAATATAGTATACTATAGTATAAGGTATCTTATTTTACAAAACTAAAGGTTTTCATTTATTTCATGTAATATTTCAGTACGATTAAGGAACTGCTGCTCTGTGTTGTGCAATGCACCTTCTACTACCTAATTGTTTTTATGTGCCCAGTGAGTTTACAGGAAACTTTTACGCCTCTCATACTAACTGAAAGCTTCGTTGTTTTATACCTTGATCTTGATGTTAATTAACACTCAGTCAAGATTACTTTCTATCTTCAAAATAAAGTGATCTCTAGAGTAGGCAGATATCACAAAAACAACTTTTAGTGAAGTTCAAGACGGACACTTCTTGATTAAAAATCTGTTGTTAAGTGTGAATGAAAAATATAACTTAATTTACCGATTCGAGAACAAACCCAATGACAGTCCATTTAGATACTATATTTATTTTACACTTTGAGCAAACCAAGCTAAATATTCATTAAATGTATTTTTTATTAATAAGAAATACATACACTGCAATATTACGAAATTTAAGATTGAAAATGTCATATAGGTGTGTTTATTATAGGCTGAATGATGCCAAGCAGATGGCATGTTGCTTCAAGTGAGTAAGCATATCATTCACTTAACATAGGAAACTTAGAAAGAATATCTTTGTTTGGATTAGTCCAGTAATATATATATATATATATATATATATATATATATATATATATATATATATATATATATATATATATACATAAGTCCTGCATTCATTGAGAATTTTCTTACTCTGTGTAGCCGATTGAGGAAGTATAAGGAAACATTCATTGTAACTAAATAGAACTTAATGTCATAATAATATAATTAAATAGCAGCCAAACACTGTAAACAATATTTTATTGCCTTCATGCTAAACTTGGTATAAATATGGTCAGCTAGGTATATGTTTTATAAGTGATTAGGTGAAAAACGTCTCTGATATTTCAATAAAATACGTTTTTCAATTTGAATTGAGTCTAAGTGTTATGTTCAGTCCAATCACTTAATTGCATGGGCAATCAAACATTTAGACTGTTTAGACTAGATATCCTTATAAAGCTAATTTAGAACTATACTATCGTTGGTTGAGTAGACGCCCACTGATGATTTAATATAAGATGTTGATTGAAATAACTATGATCATTCACTATCATTTTAATTCTTTGTTCTTTCGCATGATTAATCCAGCAATACTGGTACATACTACCTTCCTTCTTAATCAAGTCATTAGGTCACCAAGATCTCTATCATAATGTCATACATGATGCTGGTATACTCGACATGAAAAACAAGCAACTTAAAAAAGTAACTACAACAAAACCCAGATATAATACATGAAACTAGAGCTGCATACATACCTTTCTTCCAATTTAGCTAGTTTTAATACTGTTTTTTTCGAATGCACCCGATCCTAACAAATGCTGAACGCAATGTAACTTTAGTGATGAGTTTGTGGTATGTTGTGACAAGATATTCAATACTTGACTGTCATCGGGAAAATCATTAATAGCACGAACAATAGGATAACTGAATTTGCCTTCAGTTAAATCTTCGGCAAACATCTTTTTCTTATGATACTAGGAAGAGGTTTTAGAAAAAGTTCTATGATATGATTTTAACACTAATGACAGAAACTAGATGCGGTATAACCAATTAGAGATTAGTAGGAAGTATAAGAGTAAATAAATTAAAAGCATAAGCAAACGTCTACTACGTAAAACCGTGAAATATATTACCCTGATCAAACAATTCGAAAACTTGCCTGCTGTGAGATTAAGATCAACTGTCAGCTAGGTATGTATCATACCAACTTATAGTTCTTAAAAAGAGGAGTTAACTATGATTTTGAATCGAACCAACCATCATCATCAGCAGCAGCAACGTAAAACCGGGCACAAACGCCCGTATGTTCAAGTTGCCATACCACACTAGCACTACGAGACTATTGAGGTAACGTATAAACAGAATACAAGAGGAAAGAGTAAAGTTAAGATGTCCAGAAAATAATAATAGAGTTCAAGATCTAGATAAAGGTAAAGAGTGAATACGCTTGCGCCACTGTGACTTATTCTGAGTCATGTCGGCAAATGTCTCCTCCAGCTATGTATTGCGATTATCACGCGGACCCCAACCAGGTGATCTACATCTACCAACATGGCTTATACCAACAGTCAAGGATTTTATGGACTGATGCCATGTTCTGGTTTGGCCGCCCCTATTCTTCTTTCATCCAAATTCAACCCTAGCCAACATCGCACGACGAGGCAAGCAGTGGTCGGGCATGCGCAATACATGTCCCAACAATCTCAGCCGATGAAGGTTAATGGCCACTTCGACTGATTTACCGTGTTTCCCAAGAGCCTTTGTCTAACCTCCATATTACTTATTCGATTGTTCCATCATATAAGAGAGATACTATGAAGATTCCTATGGTCAACTACTTGAAGTCGACGCATATCTTGGGTTTTCATGGCCCACGTTTCACAGTCATATGTTAAAATGGCGCAGACTGCTGTGCAGTACACCCGGCCTTTCATTGAGACATGGACATCTCGTCTGCGCCACAAGTGCCATAAATTGGCGACTGCTAATCGGGCTTTCTGAATCCACGCTGAGATTCGGTTAGACACCGATCCACCAGGGGTGATGAGACTTCCGAGATAAGTGAAACGATCAACGCATTTAATTACTTTCACTTCATATAACTATAAGAAGCAGGCCAGTCACGGAGTAACATTTTGCATTTGGGAGGGGAGAAGCGAATCCCAAATATGCCTGCATTGTTACTCAAGGTGTTCAAGAGACCTTGCATGCTGTGCGAGTCTTCATCAAATATGACTATATCATCTGCATATTCGAGGTCGACGAGAGGAACTCCTGGAAGATTAATTCCTGAGTGAGATTTCTAAGAGTACATCTATGATGAAATTAAATAAAAAAGGGGATAAGGGGCAACCCTGATGAACCACTTGACTATGAAATTTCTCGTGACAGTTCACCATATGCTCTGAATCGACCGGTTGTGACCGAGTAGAGAGCCTTTATAAGGTTTATGTACTTTTGAGTTAAGCCTTTTAATGACAAACACTGCCACAAGACTTTACGGTCTACAGAGTCGAAAGCTGCTTCAAGTCAAGAAATATAACTATAGTTGGACGTTGGTATGTATGTCCGTGTTCAAGGATCTGGCACAGGGTGAATACGTGATCAATGCAACCTCGTCCAGGTCCGAAACCAGCCTGGTTTTCTCGAGTCTACTGTTCTCTAGTGTTGGATAAACGTCGAATGATTATAGAGGCTAATATTTTAGATACTATATTTGCCAAACTGACTCCTCTGTGGTTATCACAAGAGGATTTCTGTCCCCTTTTGTAGATTGGAACGATCAGCGATCGAGACCAGTCATATGGGATGGTGTTTAATTCCCAGACTTTGGCTAATATATCAGTCAACCTGCAGGCTAAAACTAGACCACCATCCTTAAAGATGTCGATAGACAACCTATCAGGTCCTGCTGCTTTCCCTCGTTTCAATTTACTTATGGCGTTTTAAACTTCACTGAGAGTTGGGAAACCTGTGTTAGTTTTCCATTCACGTAGCTTCGGGATTACGGGTAAGCTAAGAGTGGCTAAGGGACAGCTGAACTGTTCCTGAAAGTGTTCTGCTCATTGTTCTAATCTCCTAGATTAAGAGTAAATCACCGACCAATCTTTTTCAGAGATAATTTCACTAACCGCCGATTTCTTAATACCAGTGTCCTTAATAACTCGGAACGGCCGTCTACTATTGCCCGCTGCCACCGATGCTTCTATCGCTTTTGCTCATGTTGCCCACCACTATTCACGATCCTTACGCAGACTCTTTGTCAGTCTACGTTCCAGTTGCCGTCGCTCTTCATTATACTCCGAGCCTGGTGGAACGAGTTTTCGAGCCTCCATCAGTTCACTAGAAGTTCTAGAGATCCAATGGTCTTTCATAACCATTGGATTGGGGTTAGATGCAGATAGCGCTGCTGCGTTTACACCTGCTATAAATCACTCTAAGCTACTTCGAGATGAACCTGTTGGTCGTGGGCGACTAAATGCAATCTTAGCATTTTCAGTCTCCAAGTGATATCTAAAGGGTTTGCCTGATGCGACCTTTCTGCGACCAGCAAAACGCATAGAGAAACGTGCTCTCACTAGGGCGTAGTCAGAATCTAGACACGTGCCCCAGAAAGGGCGACAGTCCTCTAAACAGAATCCCCAACGATAGCTGATGCCGATGTGGTCAATTTGTGTCTATCGTTGTGTAGATGTTAAGGGTCACCAGGTTAAACAATGTCTCTCTTTATGCTTAAAGTTTGTGCTAGCTAGAAATAAACGGTAGTCTGGACATAATTGCGTCAGACGACCGCCGTTATCCGTTCGCTGGGCTGGGATGCCAAGTAACCCACCTAAGTGTTTTTCAGCCTGACTTAGCCGACCTACTTGGGCATTTAGATCTCCTGCTATAATTACTATGTCTGAGTGCTTAGCTTTCTGAAGGAGGCTAGATAACTTCATATAGAGCTCGTCTTTAAGTCCATCTGTGCTGCACTTCGTGTGGGGCATAAGCAGAGACGACAAAAAGGCATCGGCGTATGTCCCTATCTTTCCGAGTTCGTATTGTGCCATTTAGACGGACAGCACATAGATGACTGTCTACAGGAATCCACTCGAAAAGTGCATGTTCTGCTCATAAGCTTAGTGCCATGCCTACACCAGCAAGACCACGTGAGCTTACTGTTGGGTCTTTAGATAAACCAAGAGTGAATTGTGCTGTTCCGCTGCATTGACTATGTGAGGTCAAACGGATGATCATGCTTGGATCCTGTATGCGTGTTTCGGAGACACAGCATACATACGCAACAGCATACGCAACACATATCCCAACCACCTCAGTCGATGAAGATTCACAACCTCATCGACCGATTTACCACATTTGCCTAACACCCGTCGTCTAATCTCGTTATTACTTACTCGGTGATCCCAGCTAACGCGAGCGATGTTTCGTAGACATCGATGGTCAAAAACTAACAACCGTCGAGTGTCATCTACCCTTAATGGCCACGTCTCACACCCATACAGTAAGACAGAGCGAACTGTTGCGCAGTACACTCTTCCTTTCGTTGAGAGACGAATATCTCGTCTACGCCATAGGTGACGTAAGTTGGTAAAAGCCAAACGAGCTTTCCGAATTCGTACTGAGATTTCGTCAGAGACTAACCCATTAGGGCTAATCAGACTTCCAAGATAAGTGAAGTGGTCGACGTGCTCAACTACTTCACTCCCTATCTTTAGTTCAGGGGTTGACGAAAACCAGTCCTGGAGCAATAGTTTGCATTCAGAGGGGGAGAAACGCATTCCGAAAATGCTTGCATTCGAGCTTATTGCTGTTAAAAGCTTCTGCATCGTATCAGCGTCTTCGCCGAACAGGACTATATCGTCAGCATATTCTAAGTCAATAAATGGATCTACTGGTAGGAGATCAATTCCTGAAAAGTTAGACGATGAAAGTGTAATTTCTAACAGTATGTCAACTATGAAATTAAACAAAAATGGGGAGAGTGGGCAGCCTTGATGGACACCACTTGACGTTAAAAGTTCAGATGACAGTTCGCCATATGCTCTGACGCGACTAATAGTGCTTGAGTAAAGAGCCTTAACAGTTTTATGCACTTTTGGGGCACGCCTTTCAATGAAAGACACTGCCATAGAACTTCACGGTCTACAGAGTCAAATGCTGCTTTTAAGTCGAGAAAAACCACTATTGTCGGTCGCCGAAAAGTATGTCTGTGTTCTAAGATCTGACGAACGGTAAATATCTGGTCTATACAACTGCGACCAGGACTGAAACCAGCCTGATTTTCTCGTATTTGGAGATCACGAGATGCAGTTAAGCGTCTGGTAATTATAGAAGCTAGTATTTTAGACACTATATTGGTCAAACTAATTCCTCTATGGTTATTACAGGACGATTTTGACCCGTTCTTATATACTGGGACGATTAACGATCGACACCAGTCAGACGGAATTATGTCAAGTTCCCAAACCTTAGTCAAAATATCAGCCAGTCTGGTTGTCAATGTGGGACCACCATCCTTAAACACCTCTGGGGATAATCCGTCTGGACCCGCTGCTTTGCCTCGCCTTAGATTGGTTATAACTTTTCGACTTCGATAAGAGTCGGGGGACCTAAGTCGACTTTCCATTCTGGCTGTCTCGAAATAGTGGGAGGTTTTAGAGCGGCTGAAGGCCATTTGAACCGCTCCTTGAAGTGTTCAGCCCATCGTTCTAAACGTCTAGACTGAGAGCTAATAAGCGTTCCATCTTTTTCGGAAATCGTCTCACTAACGCTGGATTTTTTAACCCCGGTTTCTTTTATCAACTTGAAAAGTTGTCTAGTGTTACCTATCGCCGCTGTCTTTTCCATTTCCTTTGCTTTCGTTACCCGCCACTGCTCACGGTCTTTTCGCAGACTTTTCGTTAGTTTATGCCTGATTACTCGTCGCTCATAATCGTGTTCGGAGCCTGATGGGATAAGTCTTCGGGAGTCTATTAAATCAACAGAAGCCATTGAGATCCATTGATTTTTCTTGATATGTTGGTTTAAGTCCTTGATAGATATCATTGTAGATGCCACAGCTGCTTGAACATCTTGCCAAGCAGTATCTAGTCGGGACGCATCTTTATAATTGCCTAAGTGGTTTCTCAGTTGTTCCTGGAATTTAATTTTGGCTGTTTCAATACTAAACTGAATTCTAAAAGGTTTTCCTGTGGTAGTTTTTCTTCGCCCGGTAAGATGCAAGCAAACGCGTGCTCTCACTAGAGCGTGGTCGGAGTCCAAACGTGTACTCCAGAAAAATCGGCAGTCTTCTATAGAGCCTCTCCAACGGTAACTAATCGCAATATGGTCTATTTGAGTCCACCGTTGAGTAGGGCCAGGAGGTCTCCATGTTACACGATGTCGCTCCTTATGCTTAAAGTTCGTGTTGACTAGAAATAAACGATTGTCTAATCATAGCTGTAGCAGACGGTCGTCGTTATCCGTCCTCTGAGTTGGAACACTGAAGCATTCACCTAAATATCTTTTAGATTGGTTCAAGCTACCTATTTGGGCGTTAAAATCACCAGCCAAGATTACCAAGTCTGAGTGTTTGGCCCTATGAAGTAGTTCAGAAAGTTTTCTGTAAAATTCATCTTTCACTTCATCCAGGCTGCAGTCGGTGGGAGCGTAGGCAGAAACAACGAATAGACAACGACGTGTGTCCCTATCTTTCCGAGTTCTTACTGAACCATTTAATCGGACGGCACATAGGCGACTGTCGACAGGAATCCATTTAAGAAGCGCCTGTTCTGCTTTCATACTTAACGCAATACCTACACCGGCGAGCCCACGAGAAGTTGCTGTTGAATCGCCAGATAAACGAAGAGTGTATCGCGAAGGTTGTTCATTTTGACTAGATGAGGTCAAGTGAATGGCGACGCTAGGATCCTGTATGCGTGTTTCGGAGACACAACATACATCAATGGCGCGGGATCCTAATGTCCTAGCTAGGGAGGCTTGTTGCCCTATTTGACACAGGGTTCGTACATTGAATGCACCAATGTGAAGTTTGGAGCGTGGTCTTAGTATGCTCGGGACGTTATTTAGTGGGCCGGAATCGTTAGCACTAATGACACAGGAGGAAGTTGAAGATAAGGATTTAGGCTTGAAGGTGGGGCGGGATAAACATTAGGAATAGAAGAAGGGGTTTGATTAAAATGGAAGTGATCTTGCGTGTTGTTAGCGGTATGACGGCGGTTATCTCTCCCCAGTTGCCCATGCTGTGGAAGGGTTTTTCTTGATGTACCTGAAAAATAAAATGAGTTAGGGTTGGCCTGAAAGACCTGGGAGCGTGACCGCAGTGCCCAAGGAACAACTGCTTGAGGCCGGTCACACACGGCCTTTTTGAGAGAGGTTTTCGTTGATGTATCTCCGTACTTGTTGAGGTCTTACTGCCAGAGACGGAAATCCGTGGAGTAAGGTGAGGTGTGCATTTTTAGGGTCGACCTTTTCTAACCCCGCCCTTCCTTTGTGGGAAGGTAGCATCGCTGCTATGCTGGTTGTCCGAAGAAAACACCTTACTGCCGTCACACCTCTGTACAGCCGGTAGTACGACTTCGTCGTCGGACCTTATATTTGCTGCTTTTGGTCTCACCGCTCTTCAACCGACCTGCCTGGCAATGGTAGGACCTAGAGGAACGATTGTTCCAGCCAGTATAGCCCGATTGAGTCATCACGATAGGCAAGCCCGACCACCACGTCAAGGTAGCAGTACGGTCGGAAATAGAATTCAAGATCTAGATAAAGGTAAAGAGTGAATACGCTTGCGCCACTGTGACTTATTCTGAGCCGTGTCGTCAAGTGTCTCCTCCAGCTATGTATTGCGATTATCACGCGGACCCCAACCAGGTGATCTACATCTACCAACATGGCTTATACCAACAGTCAAGGATTTTATGGACTGATGCCATGTTCTGGTTTGGCCGCCCCTATTCTTCTTTCATCCAAATTCAACCCTAGCCAACATCGCACGACGAGGCAAGCAGTGGTCGGGCATGCGCAATACATGTCCCAACAATCTCAGCCGATGAAGGTTAATGGCCACTTCGACTGATTTACCGTGTTTCCCAAGAACCTTTGTCTAACCTCCATATTACTTATTCGATTGTTCCATCATATAAGAGAGATACTATGAAGATTCCTATGGTCAAATACATGAAGTCGACACATATCTTGGGTAGTCATGGACCACGTTTTGCAGCCATATGTTGACCGGCTGGTCAGGTTTTATGTATATACAGAGGATTGTTTGGAATATAATTTGATTTTGTCTGGTTATTCGCCAAACTTGTGTTCTTCCTCACTTATGACCTTGGACTGAGCAGGTATAGGATAGACCTAAGGGTATTAATTTGACACTCTTGTTGTCACTGTTCACTGCATTAATGAGTAATCGGCAAAATCTAGCAATTGATCAAAAGATCACGTCACAACAATTTATCTTCATAACAAGATGCTTAGTAATTACTAATCTTACGAATTTACTGTGCACAGATTGGTGTACTAAGCATCCATTCACACCAGAAATGTGAAAGTTAGTAATAAAACCAGTTTGCCAGAACCAAATCAGAGGAGGTGGGGTTCGAACTTGTGACTTAGTGGTCCAAACCCGAATCCCCAAAAAATTGAATCACTACTTAGTATGCGTATTAAATTAACAGATCCTAAATGATACAGAAAACTTGTGCCGTGTGATTCAAAACATTATACGAATAAACTGCATAAAAATAAGCGACAAAAATAAAATTTATGCAACTTACACTCAAATCAACCAAATTTGCATAGTCATCTCGTATTTGAAAAAAAAGACCAAATGTATCCAAAAGAGGTTTATAATCCTTATGTCAAGTGGACATGTCAAAATATAATAAATAAAATATCAAAAAATTAGTTTGTATGATGTATAAAATCAAATTAGCGATGAAGTAATATATATATATATATATATATATATATATATATATATATATATATATATATATATATATATTTAAGGCAAACAACTGACACTGCTTCGTCAACATTTCTCAAAATATGCATTCACTGCCATTCTAATGGGGGACCTAAACGACAAGGTTAAAATAGACAATTCCGGATTTGAAGATATCATAAGACGATAGAGACGGGAAGAAAAAAGCGAAAACAGTAAAAGATTCACAAACTTATGACTTCAACAAAATGATTATAGGTGGCACCGAATTACCACCCCCCCCACTTACAAACAAATACACAAAGCTACATGATTTTCACCGGACCACAATGCCGTGAACCAATTCAGCCACATATGCATCAGGTAAAAGTTCAGAACTACGGAAGACGTGAGAAGAAAAAGAGGAGCTGACATAACTTCAGGTCATGTCCTACTGGTGGGCATAATGAAACTGCAACTAATGAAGCACTGAACAACTGGAACAACAGCATTACAAATGTTTAATATGACATTTATTCGGGACGCTGACAAACTCAACGAATTTTAGTTAAGTTCTAAGTTATACACGATCTACTAGACGAAGCGGAAACTACTATGGAGGACAACTAGAAAGGCATTAAGGGAGAAATAACTTCAACATGTTAGGAAGATTCAGATCGCAAGAGATACCACCAAAAGGAATGGATCACTGTTGATACTATGGATAGAATTCAAGAAGAGAAGAACAAGAGGACAACAATTAGTAACAGCCTAACAAGAATAGAGAAATCCAAGGCGCAGTCCTAATACACAGAAGCCAACAAGCAACTGAAGAATAGCATTAGAGCGGACAAACGGAAATATGTGGAATACTTATCAATGACATCAGAAGAAGCCACAAAAGAAGAAAACATGAGACACTCATATGATGCAACAAAGACACTAACTGGAAAATATGGTAAATTAGAATGACCCGTCAAGAACAAGGAATGTAAATCAATCACTGAGACCCAAGAAGAACGAAACAGGTAGGTAGAGCACTTTGAAGAGCTCTCGAATAGACTAGCCCCCATTGAACCCATCGATCATCGAAGCAGCATCTACGAATCACTCTATAAATACCGACGCACCAACAGTCCAAGAAACCAACATGACCATCCAACAAATCAAGAGTGCCAAATAAGCAGGACCTGACAACATACCAGCTGAGGCACTGAAGTCAAATAGAGAAGTAACTGCATAGATGCCCTATATTCTCTTCACAAAGATTCGGGAGGAAGAACGAGTGCCAAAAAGATTGGAAAGAAGGGTACCTCATCAAGATACCAAAGAAAGGATATCTTAGCAAGTGCGTGAACTACAGAGGCACCACTCTACTTTCAGTACCAGGGAAAGTCTTCAACAGTGTTATTAAACCGAATTAAAGACTCCGTCGACGTCCAATTTCGAAATCAACAGGCCGGATTCTGGAAGGGCCAATCGTATACCGACCAAATCACAGAACTACGGATTATCGTTGAACAACCGGCTGACTGGAACTCATCACTTTGCATCAACGTTATTGACTATGAGAAAGCATTTGACAGTGTGGATAGTAGAATATTATAGGGCCTTCTTCGACACTATGGTGTACCTGAGAAGATAGTATCATACGGAATTCTTACGACGGACTACACTATATAATCGTGCATGGAGGGCACCTCACGGATTCATTCCTAGTGAAGACAACTGTCAAACAAGGCTGCTTGCTCTCTCCCCTTCTCTTTCGCCTTGTGGTTGACTGGATCATGAAAACTACAACATCTCGAGGCAAGCTCGGAATACAGTGGACAATATGGATGCAACTAGATGACTTGGACTTTGCAGATACCCTAGCTCTTCAGTCCTACATACAGTAATAAATGTGGGTGAAGACGAACTGTGTAGGAGCATCCTCGGCAGCCTCAATACACACAAAGGAAAAATCGAGACCCCTAGATACAAAGCAACGAGCACTAACCTGATTACACTTGACGAAAAAAATCAAGACGATGTGAAAACTTTCACATACCAGGGCAGCATCATCGAAAAACAAAAGAGTCTGATGCATATGTGAAGGCACGAATTGGTAAGGCAAGGGCAGCATTTCTACAGCTGAAAAACATCTGGAACTCAAACCAGCTGTTAGCAAACACGAAAGTCAGGATTGTCAATACAAGTGTCAAGACAGTTTTATTGCATGGAGCTAAAACCTGGAGAACTACGAAAAGCATCCTTCAAAAGATACAAGTATTCATAAATAGCTGTTTGTGCACGATGCTTCGGATCTGTTGACCAGAAACCATCAACAACAACCTTCTGTAGAAAAGAACAAATCAACCTCTAACCAAGGAAGAAATTAGGAAAAGAAGCTGGATGTGGGAAGGACATAAATTGAGGAAACCATCAAACTAAGCTACAAGACAAGTATTAACTTAGAATCGTAAAGGCCAAAGGAAAGTAGAAGGATTAAAGAACACTGCGCTGGGATTGGAGGCAGATATGAAAAGAATGAATATCACTTGGGAAGAACTGGGAAGGAAAACCCAGGATAGAGTTGGTTGGAGAACGCTGGTCGGCGGCTTATTCTCCACATGGGGTAACAGACATTGATTGACTGATTTCAGTACGTCCTGTATTATTTATAAAACTAATGACTACAGGAAGAACGTGTCTATATATGCATAATTATTTTTAGAAATAACTCAACATGATGGGTAGCTGGAAATTATTTAGTGTATACTTCCAGGAATTTACCTGAGAAAGAAATGAAAAACATGTTTTGTTAACCTACGTTTGATTCTCAGAGAAAAGTTGCATTAAGCGAACACCTAAACTGAACAAACCACCAGTTTCTGAAAGACAAAAATGTAAAAGTTAAGTATCACTTCTTGAAAAATAACGAGATATAAAACTAATGGGCACTTATTCGCATTATATAATGAATGAAGTATCAACACGCATATAATAAATTGGAAGTAGGGTTGCAACAACTATGTACTATTCTTAGAATCAAATAATGACCATTTTGCTGATCGCGACGCGAATGTGATGTCCTTCTTGTTACTGGTAAATGTTGCACTAGTCACGAAGAATAAAAACAAGAACACTTTGATGTTTAGAAATCACATCGAACAGACCAGCAATGCCGTTTAATAAGCAACCCGGTAGTAAAAATAAAACAATACGGAAAAATCCAAAGAGTGACAACTTAGTGCTACGGGACATTCGATTTTTAGTCACTAAATTAGGTCTAAATCCCCAACATAACACTTTCCACTTCAAGTGCCCACACAATAACCAATGAACTACTGAGACCAGAGAGTCACAAATATGTCCAGTAGATATGAATGTTGTTGGGACGGCTTCCAGAAACCTCAACGAAGCTTCCAGAACCTTTGAAAGAGCCGGAGACATTTCATCCAATCACTGATCGACAGAGCCTTCCAGAATCTCAACGTAGCGCGTTCTGATTGGGTAATAGTTGAAGCTTTTTAGTTCGGATCGGATGGATTATAATACTGATTTTGTTGTTTCAGAAAACTATAAATATACAGTTATTTCGTACAGAACTGGACTCTCCATTTTACCGGATTAAAATTTACTGTCTTCTCGTCCTCTGTCTTCTGAATTAGCGTCCGAGTGCTAAAGCCGGTTGCGGCTAGTCAAGTTATTAAATGCGAAACATAACAAATGTAGCATCTTGGCAGAATTGAGAAAATTTACTCAAGATTCGCATATAACAATAGAAACTGGTCAACTGAAGTTCTAAATATCGATAACGGGAAATTGCAAACCCTTACTAATATCTACCCAATTTTAGTTTAGATGTTGATATAGATAATTAGTCAGCCAGTCAATTATAAACGACGTACAGTTATGTATATAGTCTATTTGTGTCCAAGTCCCATTAGAGGCATGAAAGCGGCTATCACTTACCGATTTCCCATACCGTGGATAAGTTCTTTTTCTAAAAGTACCTGCGAAAGTTGTTGTATTAGAAGTGGTCTTGACGACCCGAGAGTGTGACCGCACACACAATTGGTCACAAGTGGATTTCAGTGAATTAGCTCCTTACTGCCAAGGATGGAAATCCATGAAGGTGATATGTGCATTTACAGGGTCGACCTCTTCTTACTCCATCATTCCTGTTTGGGAAGGCAGTATCATAGTCATCCTGGTTGTCTGAAGGAAACAACCTACTACCGTTACACCACTGTACATCCAGTAGTACCGTTCTTTAACTAACTTGCCTGGCACAGTAGGACTTTACGAAACGACTGTTCCAGCCAGTATAGCCTGACTGGTTCATTACGATAGGTAAGTCTGATCACCACGTCAAAGTAAAAGTGATAGTCCATCGTTGCATTAGTGTTGGAGGTCGCCATGTTAGACACTACCTCTCCATTTGGATAAAGTGTGTGCTCTCTAGGAGTAGGCGGTTATCTGAGCACAATTGTAAGAGACAATTTCCGTCGTCTATTCGTCGGTCTTGGGATCCAAAATACTCACTCAATTGTCTTTCAGCTTCACTTAGCTTACTGATTTGGGTGTTAAAATTGCCTGCTATACTCACCACGTCTGAGTTTTTGGCTTTCTAAAGGTTAGTGAACTTCCTTCACAGCTTATCTTCCCTTTTTATTACCTGAAGTCATTGGTGACCTGGACATAAAGGACAAAGAGGTCTCATTGTGTATCCCGATCTTCGTAAGTTTTACTCTACTACTTAGACATGCGGCCGACCGTCAACACAAATCTACTCGATAAGTATTTGTTCTACTCTCAAACCTGGTGCTATACATAGACCGTCAGGGTCACAAGAATTTGCTGTCAGCTACCTAAATAAAAATACCACATAGATAAAGTCAAGTAAATGGTCGTGCCAGTAACATTGTTCGAAACTAACAGCCAATCGTTATTTCAGTATTAGCCTTTTGAACAACAAACAGTTTAAACTTAGCATGGTATATTTATCAGTCGAGGAGGAAGTAAGCCTAACAATCAAATTACTCCTCATTATCTATCCACAGACATATAGCAAGTATGACATATGATAGTCTAAACAAATTCATGCTAAAATGACCATTCGTGATGCCTGTGTTGGTACTTGGAAAGAAACTTTATGTTAACTGAAACCCACCAATAGTAGGAATCGACCCTCTCTTAGATATCTCACCTGGTATTAATTAATCTAGCATTTAGATAAGTTATTCGTCTCCAGAAAAAACTTCTTGAACATATATTTGAGAAACGTGGTCGAAACGACAGCCACGATATAAAATGAGTCGCTGTTATGTAGCTATTTGTACAAATCAAAACTTCTTAACAAATAAACGAATATGTCAATGCAACATTCGTTACTCAAATGATATACTTATCAAAAAACCTGTGAATATTGTTACCGATTCAGGACGCTTTAGTACGGATAACTTTCCTAGAGCAAGAAAATAAACGTAGTTCGCAGAGTTGATAGATGATGCAGCCCCAAAAACATAATGAGCAGCCGGTTTTCCACACCGTAAGTAAGAACCATCCTCGATGTCATCAATACTAAGAAGACAAAATTCGAAAACAAAACAGACAAAAAATGTTTGACACTACGAAGTCGAAAATGACAAATATATGTTAAAAACGAACTACCTCATTAGTTTAAATACAATGTATGTGCATATACATAGAGATTTAAAAATGATTCAAACTTCATACCAAGAAGAGTTTGAACGGCTAATATGTAGGGCATCAAATAATGATAAAGTGACATCTTTAACTAGCTAAGACGCTGATTAATTTGACATTCATAATTTGTTTTTAAAAACAATAGGATATGAGAATTAAGGATTACTAATGAAAACTATGCAGAAGCTGTAAACAGGAAATTCAATGCTGACTTTTAAGTGATGGAAGCATAGTGTTTGTGAGAAAAACCAGCACCTTGGACGAACACTTCTCGACAAAAATGGAAGGAGGGATTATAGAGGGATGACACAGTATGGCATTCTACTACCCTACAGATTTTCAGTCCTAAAAGTATGGTTCGAAACGTCAGTTGATGCCACTAAAACTACCTACGAAAAAACTAGTGCATGACTGATACTAATCAGTTGTCCTTTCTGAAATCAATCAGATCAACACTGATACTGATTTTTCAGGTATCTCAAGACGAAGCACCCGTGGTATAAATAGTAAATAAGTGTTAATCACTGATATATCTAAACCAATACTGAAGTTTATTTTGTGAGGCAAACAACCCAGCATACAGAATGCTGTGACTAGCTGTTAGTGCATGAATTACAGTACAAATAGGTATAAATGATATAAGTAGGTGACGACCTAAAATCAAAATATTCAAACTATGTTGTTAAACGTGTTTCTGCACGCTCTATATGTTCCAATAAGCTATATGTTGAAACTGTGAACACCTCCATGACAATTAATTAATTTGAGTATATGGGAAGTGTTACGAATGGCACACTTCCAATACTTCAATCACCAAGGCTTGGTATACCTAGAAAGTGTGGTAGGAAAATCATCATCAACAACGTAGAACCGGATACACGCCCATAGGTCCAAGTTGCCACTCCACATTAGCACGATGAGATTACACAGGTAACACAATACAAGAGGAAAGAGTAAAGTAAAGGTGTGCAGAAAATAATAACAGAATTTCAAGATCTAGATAAAGGTAAAGAGTGAATACGCTTGCGCCACTGTGACTTATTCTGAGCCATGTCGTCAAGTGTCTCCTCCAGCTATGTATTGCGATTATCACGCGGACCCCAACCAGGTGATCTACATCTACCAACATGGCTTATACCAACAGTCAAGGATTTTATGGACTGATGCCATGTTCTGGTTTGGCCGCCCCTATTCTTCTTTCATCCAAATTCAACCCTAGCCAACATCGCACGACGAGGCAAGCAGTGGTCGGGCATGCGCAATACATGTCCCAACAATCTCAGTCGATGAAGGTTAATGGCCACTTCGACTGATTTACAACTCCGCCTGTAGCCCGCACAGGGTTGCTGCCGGTCCCAAGCCCGGATAAAGGAGGAGGGTTGGGCATGGGGTTAGCAACCCCATCCCGTAAAATAACTATCATGCTAAAAAACAGTTCACGAGTAAAAACCCATATAATAATTCTAACTCTGCCCTGGGAATTGGAAGGATCAATATGACGCTCCATGGTGAAAGCCGAGTTCCCTCGGAAGCCATGAGGCCGATGCCTCCCCTTCTGACAACCGGAGAAACAATTAATGCACTCGACCGACCTCAAACAGCTGTCCCCTGGACACTGCGGTCACACTCTCAGGTCATCACGACCTCCTCTAATCCTCTTTCTCTTTCAGGTTCCTCAAGGATGACCCTTCCACGGTGTGGGCAACCGGGAAGTGATAACCGCCCTCATACCTCTAACAGCACAAGAGATCATTTTGCTCGAGGTCAATCCCACCCTCAACCCTCAATAACTCCCTTATTCCCACGATTAACCCGACGAGCCTAACCTTATCACCTGACGCCTCTAATGATAATGGTTTGAGTTTATGAAACGTTATTCCTGGTCTCCTGAAACCTCGCACTAAACTACATATCCGAGCTTTTAACGTTCGAACCTTTGGTCAAATAGGACAACAGGCCTCCCTAGCCATGACCCTAGATTCTCGTTCCATCGATGTCTGCTGTGTCTCTGAAACGCGTATACAGGATCCAAGTACAATCATTCACCTGACCTCACCTTGCAAAAACAAAGAAGCGGTCCGGTTCACCCTTCGTGTTTCCGGAGACCCCACCGCTACCACTCGGGGCCTTGCTGGTGTAGGTATAGCACTAAGTTCAACAGCTGAACAGGCTCTCCTTGACTGGATTCCCATAGACAGTCGCTTATACGCTGTCCGTCTAAACGGGACGGTAAGAACTCGGAAAGATAGGGACACATGCCGTTGCCCCTTTGTTGTCTCTGCCTACGCTCTCACTGATTGCAGCTCTGATGAAGTAAAAGATGAATTTTACAGAAAGCTTTCAGACCTCCTTCGTAAAGCTAAGCGTACTGATGTAGTGATTATGGCTGGTGACTTTAATGCCCAAGTAGGTAGATTAGACGAAACCGAAAGACACCTAGGTGGATCCTATGGTGTCGAGGCCCAACGAACAGATAATGGCGACCGTTTATTACAACTGTGCTCAGATAATCGTCTATTTCTCGCAAGCACTAACTTTAAACATAAAGAAAGACATAAGTTGACATGGCGGCCTCCACAGTCAACTCAACGTTGGTCTCAATAGACCACATTGCTATCAGCCACCGTTGGAGAGGCTCGATAGAAGACTGCCGCTCATTTTGGAGCACATGTTTAGACTCAGACCACGCTTTAATACGAGCGCGTATAGTCTGCGTCTCACTAGACGTAAAAGACCCATGGCAAAGATCCCCATAAGAGTCCAACTTAATGATGAAAAAGTCAAGAATATATTTCATGAACAACTTAAAAACCAATTAGTCAACTGCATAAACGATACCCACCCCGAGTCAGCTTGGAATGATATCCAAAAAGCTGTTGAAACAGCAGTGATATCTACTAGTAAACTAAACCAAAAAGTTAGGAAAATTCAGTGGGTTTCAGCTGCATCTACTGAACTGATAGATGCTCGGTAACACATCCCGTCTAGTCCTAAATACGATGAGGAGCGAAGGCAACTTAAACGCAAACTGGTTAAAAGCTTACGAAATGATCGTGAGCAGTGGTGGGTAGCGAAAGCTAATGAGATGGAAAAGGCCAGCGGCAATAGGTAACAGTAGGCAATTGTTCAGACTTATCAAGGAAACGGGCATCAAAAATCCAACTGTAAGTGAAACTATCGCAGAAAAAGATGGGAGCACTATTCACTGTCAATCCAGAAGGTTGGACCGATGGGCAGAACACTTTAGGGAACAGTTTCAATTGGCCCTCGGCGTCATCCCAGTTGCCCACCATTCCCAAGCAATCTGAATGGCAAGTTAATACTGGTCCCCCCAAGTCTTAGTGAAGTTGAGAAGGCTATAGGAACCTAAAGCGAGGGAAGAGCAGCAGGACCCGATGGGTTGACCCCTGAGATATTTGGGGATGGTGGTCCAGTTTTAGCAGCGAGATTAACCGGGATCCTGGCTAGAATCTGGGAATTGGGCGTAATCCCACCTGACTGGTCTCAAACACTAATTGTTCCAATCTATAAGAAAGGACAGAAGTCCTCCTGTGACAATTACCGAGGAATCAGCTTAATTAATATAGTGTCCAAAATATTAGCTTCAATCATACTTCGACGCCTAACTAAAGCTCGTGAAGAGCAGACTAGAGAGAACCAAGGTGGTTTCAGACCTGGACGTGGCTGCATAGGCACCTATTCACACTTCGGCAGGTTCTAGAACATAGACACACTTTTAGACGCCCAACAATAGTTGTATTCCTTGACCTTAAGACGGCATTTGACTCTATTGATCGTAAGGTTATGTGGCAATGTCTGTCAATGAAAGGCGTAACCACAGAAGTACATTAACCTTATACAAGCTCTCTACTCGAACACCACATGTCGAGTGAGAGCTTATGGCAGATTGTCATCAGAACTGATTACCACAAGTGGTGTTCGTCAAGGTTGTCCGCTTTCCCCATTTTATTTAATTTATTATTGATATACTTTTAGAGTTGACATTTTCATCGTCTGACTTCGGCGAGGTTGACCTCCTTCCAGGAGAAAACTAGCTGACTTAGAATATGCAGATGATATAGTTCTTCTTAGGCGAAGATGCTGATAAATGCAGAATCTTTTTGACTACCTTAAACAAGAATGTAAGGATGTTTGGGATGCGATTCTCTCCACCCAAATGCAAAATGTTACTTCAGGATTGGATTGATTCGACACCGAAGTTAGTGATAGGGAGGTGAGGCAGTTGAATGTGTTGACCGCTTCACTTATCTTGGCAGCCTCATCAGCCCTGACGGTCTGGTGTCTGCTGAAGTCTCTGCGCGTATACATAAGGCCCGATTAGCTTTTTGGAATTGCGTCATCTGTGGTATAGGCGAGACACCCGACTACTGACCAAAGGACGCGTTACTGCGCAGTATGTTCGGTCTGTCTTACTTTATGGTTGCGAAACATGGCCATTAAGGATAGAGGATATTCGTAGGCTCCTGGTATTCGATCATAGATGTCTTCGACGCATTGCTCGTGCTTTCTGGGACCACCGAGTAAGCAATACGTGGGTTAGGAATAGAGTACTAGGTAGATACGGGTAAGCCTATTGATGAAGTAGTAAATCTTCATCAGCTAAGGTGGTTAGGACATGTGTTACGTATGCCTGACCACCGCCTACCTCGACGAGCAATGCTGTCTGGTGTAGGAGTAGGCTGGAAGGAAGCTAGGGCGGCCAAACCAAAACATGGCACCAGTCCCATTAAGTCATTGACAATTGGGCTGAGCCATGTTAATAGGTGCAGACTACCTGGTTGGGGTCCGCGTGGACGCTCGTAATAAATGGTTAGAGACCTTGGGTGATATGGCTAAAAATCGTTGGCAATGCGCAGGTGCATCATTCCTTGTCTTCCTCCAAATCCTAAGTTTCTGAACTTATCATAATTTTCTCTTTACTGGATCATATTTTCTTAAATCTTCTCGGTCTCTATTCCCTTCCATGAATACTAACTCTGTTACTACCTTCCCCACTCTGGGATTTGATTCGACAATTTAATCTCTATCTGCTAATTGAGGCA
>JALJAT010000026.1:0-33058 GCA_034768735.1 Schistosoma mekongi
CCGCATGTAGAGGTTATGGCGGTTGTTTTGTGTAAGGTTGTTGGCGGTGATGATTTTGTATTACAAAGGAGGGTAGAATGCTATGCACCACATTTACCTGTAAGAGTTTGATAGCAATATTTTGGGGGTGTAAGAATATGGTCGGGATGAGTTGGTGTAAGAGGAAGGAGGGTTGAATTTTTTTGCACCCCCTTCTTCCCCATGTAGAGGTGATGGCGAGATGTTGTGGGTGTACGATGTTGGCGGGATGAGTTTGTTAAGACGATGGAGGGTAGAAATTGTGCACCCCCTCTTCCCCATTTAGAGGTAATGGCGATATATTTGTGGGTGTAAGTTGCTTGCGGGATGAGTTGTGTAAGACGAAATGAGTTTTGAATGTTGTACCTCCTTCTATCCACTGTAAGCGATGGCGAGATGTTGTGGTTGTAGTTGATTCGCGGTGATGAAGATATGTAGACGGAAGGGGGATGATGTTGTGCATACTTCTACCCATGTAGAATGATTGCGAAGATGTTGTTGGGTGTAACTATTGGCGGGGATGAGATGGTAGGACGAGGTGCTTATAATTTGAGCACCACCTTCTTCCCCATGTCAAAGAAAGGTGTTTTGATGGCGAAAGGTTGTGTGTGTAAGTTTATTGGCGGTGAAAAGTTGTGTAGCCAAAGGAGGGTAGAATGTTTTTGCACCACTTCTTCCCCATGTAGAGTTGATTTCGAGATGTTGTGCGTGTAGTTGATGGCGGTGATGATTGTGTACGGACGAAGATGTAGAATTTTTAGCCCACCTTTCGGCCTTCATGTAGAGGTAATGGCGAGATGTTGTTGGTGTAGATGATTGGCGGTAATGAGTTTTGTTGACTCATGCGGGTAGAATGTTGTTCACCAACTTCTTCCCCCTGTATAGGTGATGGAGAGATTTTGTGGTGTAAGATATATTTGGCGGTGATGATTGTGTAGACGAAGGAGTTTAGACTGTTGTGTCAATCCACTTCTTTCCCATGTAGAGGTGATGGTGAATGTTGTGGGTGTAAGTTGTTGGCGTGATGAGTTGTGTAGGACGAAGAGGGTAGAATGTTGTGCCCCACCTTCTTCTCCACTGTAGAGGTAATGGCGAATTTGTGGGGTAATTTGGATGTGGCGGTGTGATTGTGGTAGGACGAAGGAGGGTATAATTTTTTGCACCACCTTCTTCTCCATGAGAGGTAATGGCAGATGTATGGGGTGTAAGTTGTTGCGGTGATGAGTGTGTAGGACGAAGGAGGTAGAATGTTGTGCACCACCTTCTTCCCATGTAGAGGGTGATGGTAGATGTCGTGGGTGTAAGTTTGATTTGGCGTGATGATTTTGTGTAAGATAAGGAGGGTAGAATGTTTGCACCACTTCTTATTCATTATATGTAATGGCGAGATATTGTTTCTAATGGTGATTGGCGGTGATGATTTTGTGTAACGAAGGAAGATGTTTGAATGTTTGTAACACTACCTTTCTTCCGCATGTAGAGGTTTGGCGTGGTTTTGGTTTAAGTTGATTGGCGGTGAAGATTTTTGACCCCCGTGGGACAGGAGGGTAAATGTTGTGCCCACCTTCTTCCCTCCATGTAGAGGTGATGCGAGATGTTGTGGTTGTAAGTTTTTGGCGTTGGATGATTTGGTCTTACAAGGAGGTAAATGTTTATGCACCCACATTTTACCATGTAGATTTGAGAGCAAATTTGTGGGGTGTAGATGATTGTCGTGCTGAGTTTTGTCAAGAGGAAGAAGAGGGTTGAATATTTTGCACAACCTTCTTTTCCCATGTTAGAGTGATGCATATGTTGTTTGGTAGTACTAATGATTTGCTGTGATGAGTTGTGTAAGACGAGGGATGGTAGAATGTTGTGGCACCACCTTCTTCCCCATTTAGAAGTTAATGGCGAGATATTGTGGTGTGTTGAGTTATGGCGTGATTGAGTGTGTAAGAACGACAGGAGTTAAATTTGGTACACTACCTTCTATCCCATGTAGAGGTGATGGGCGAGATTTGTGGTTGAATTGATTCGAGGTGATGAGTTCGTAGGACGAACTGGGATTGATGTTAATGCATCACCTTCTACCCCATGTAAAGTGACGGCGAGATGTTGTGGGGTGTAAGTTGATTGGCGGTGATGAGTTGTTTAAAGGCAAGGATGGTAGAACCAATGTTTTTGCACCACCTTATTCCCCATGTAGAGGTGAATTGGGGAAGATGTTGTGGTTGACTTTATTGGCGGTGTGAGTTTGTAATGAAGAAGGAGGTAGAATAATGTGCCACCACCGTTTACCCATGGAAATGTTAATGGCGGAGTTGTGTGTGTAATTTGATGCGGTGGATGAAATTTGTTGTAAAGAGGAAGGAGGGTAAATGTTGTGCACATCACCTTCTTCCCCAATGTATATGTGATCGAATTCTGTGGGTGTAAGTGAATTTTGGCGGTGATGAGTTGTGTAAGAGGATGATGTAGAATGTGTGCACCCCCTTCTTCCCCATGTATAGGTGATGGCGATATATGAGGTTTAAGTTGATTGGCGGTGATGATTTGTGTAAGAGGAAAGAGGGTAGAATGTTTGTGCCACCACCTTCTTCCCCTGTTAGAGTGATGGCAATGTGGTTGTGTAAGATTGATTGGCGTGGATGAGTTTTGTGAAATCGGAAGGAGGTAGAATGTTGTGCACCACTTCTTCCCCATTTAGAGGTGATGGGAGATGTTGTTGTGTGTGATTGCATTTGCGGGGAGGTTTTGTGTACTAGGAAGGATTGGTAGAATGTTGTGCACCACCTTATTCCCCCATGTTAACGTGATTTTGCGAAGATGTTTGGTTAAGTGGATTGGCGGTGGAGAGTTTGTGAAAAGGAAGGAGAGAATGTTGTGCACCACCTTCTCCCCCCAGGTAAAGGTGATGCAGAATATGTTGTGGTGGGGAAGTTGATTGGTCGGTGATGAGTTGTGTAGGAAGAAGGCGGTAGAATGTTGTGCACCCCCCTTCTTCCCCCTGTTGAAGTGATGGCGGATATGTTGGTGGGTGTCAGTTTTTAATTTTGCGGTGCTGAGTTTTGTGAAAGAGGATAGGTAGACTGTTGTGGCTACCACCTCCTTCTCATGAGAGGTATGGCGAGATGTTTTTGGTGGTACGTTGATGGCGGTGATGAGTTTTTGTAAGACGAGTGAGGGTAGAATGTTGTGCACAACCTTCTCACCATGTAGATGTGTGGGCGAGATGTTGTGTGTAAGTTATGAGTGTTCGTTGATGATATTGTGTAAGGACAAAGGATGTTGTAATGTTTTGCACCACCTTCTTCCCATGGAGAGTTGATGGCGAAATGTCTTGGTTTGTAATTTGATTGGCGGTATGAAGATTGTAAACGAGGAGGGTGGAATTTTTGTGTGCACCACCTTCATTTCCATGTAGATGTGATTGCTATAGTATGGGTATATGTTTAATAGCGGTTATCAGATGTTGTAAGATGAATGTGGGGTAGAATGTTGTGCACCACCCTCTTCCCCATGTAAGGTGATGGCGAGATGTTGTGTGTAGTGATTGGCGGTAAGCGTTCTGTAGGACGAAAGGAGGTAAGATGTTGTGCCCCACCTTCTTCCCCATGTAGAGGTGATGGTGAGATGTTCGTTGGTGTATGAGGCGGTTGAATGATGTGTTATTTACGAAGAGGTTTATGAATGTTGTGCACAACCTTCTTCCCCTTTAGAGGTATGGCGAAATGTTTTGGGTTTAAGTTTGATTTGCGGTGGATTAGCTTTTGTGGACGAAGGATGGTGGAATGTTTGCACCACTGTCTTCCCCATTTTTAGAGTTGAGGCGAGATTGTCGTGTGTGTAGTTGATTGGCGGTGAATGAAGATGTGTATGAACAAGGATGGGGGATTTTGTGCCCCACCTTTCTTTCCCCATGTAATGTGATTGCTATTTGTTATGGTAAATATGTTGATTAGATGTAGGTTATCAATGTTAAGATGAGTGTGGCGAATGGGTTGTGCACCACTTCTTCCCGCATGTAAGAAGGTGATGGTGATCATGTCGTTGGTGTAAGTTGTTTGCGGTGCTGAATTGGGTAAGAGGAAGGAGGGTATAATTTTGTGCACCACTTCTTCCCCATTTAGAGTAATGGCGAGATATTGTGGGCCGAAGTTGATTGTGCGTGCTGAGTTTGTGTAATACAAGGATGTTTGAATTTTGTACAATACCTTCTTTCCGCATGTAGAGGTTATGGCTTGAATTTGTGGGTGTAAGTTGATTTGCGGTGATGAGTTTGTTGTAAGTTACGAAGGAGGGTAAGAATTTTTGCACCACCTTCTTCCTCATGTAAGGTTATGCGAGATGTTGTGGGGTAATGTTGATTGGCGAATGAGTTTGTGTGGACGAAGGAGGGTAGAATTTTGGCACCACCTTCTTGCCCATGTAGAGATATTGATATTGTCGTTTTGGTAGAAAGTTGATTGGCGGTGATGATTGTTTAAGACGAATGAGGGTAAGAATGTTGTGCACCACCTTCTTCCCCTTTAGATGTAATGGCGATATTCTTGGTGGGTCTAATTTATGGCTGAGATTTGTGTAGACGAATGATGGTTTGACATGTTGTAGCACTTCCGTCTTCCGCAATGTAGAGGATGGCTGATGTGTGGTGTAAGTTTATTTGCGGTGCTGATTTTTTTGTTAGAACACATGAGGGTATAATTTTAGCACCACATTTTTACCATGGTAGAGTTGATAACAAAATTTTGGGGGTTAAGATGATGTCCCGGTGATGAGTTGTGTAAAGGAGGAGGGTTTGAATGTTGTGCACCACCTTCTTCACCATGATAGGTGATGTCGAGTATTGTCGTTTTGTTTTAAGTTGATTGGCGTGATGATTTTGTAAGACGATGGAGGGTAGAATTTGTGCACCACCTTCTTCCCCATTTAGTGTAAATTGCCGATATTTATTGTGGGGGGGGGTAAGTTGGATTGGCGGTTGATGTTTGTAAGACAAGGAGGTTTAATTTTTAACACTACCTTCTATTCCATGTATAGTCGAATGGCGGAGATGGTTGGGGGTGTAAGTTGATTTCCGCGGTGATGATTTAATGTAGGACGAAGTGGATTGAATTTGTGCATCCTTCTACCCCATGTAGAAGGATTGGAATGTTGTGGTGAAAGTTTTTTTTTAATTGGCCGTTGCTGAGTTTGTGTAGGAAAAAACAAAAGAAGGAGAGGTAGAATGTTGTGCCCCCCTTTCCCCATGTAGGGAGTGATGCGAGATTTTGTTGGTGTAATTGATTTGCGGTGATGATTAGGTGTAAGACGTGGAGGTAGAATGTTGTTCACCCACCTTCGTCCACATTAGAGGTAATGGCTAGATATTGTGGGTAAAGTTGAATTGGCGGTGAATGAGTTTGTGTCACAAGGAGGTTTTGAATGTTAATACACTACCTCCATCCCATGTAGAGTTGATGGCGAGAATTTTTGGTGTACGTTGATTCGCGTTGAATGATTTATGTAGGCGAAGGGTGTTTGAATTTTGTCATCCCCTTCTATGCCCCGTAGAAGTGAATGGCGTTAGTGTTGGTGTACTTGATTGGCGGTAATGAGTTGTGTGAAGGAGGAAGGGTTAGAATTTGGCACCACCTTCTTCCCATGGTAATTTATGGCGAAATGTTGTGTTTGTAAGTTGATTGTGGCGTGTGATGAGTTTGAGTATTAAGAAGAGGGTAGATTTGTGACCCCTTCTTCTCCAGTTAGAAGGTGATGGCGAGATGGTTGTGGGTGTAGTTGAATTGCGGTGCAGAGTTGTGAAAAGGAAGAGTGGTAGAATGTTGTGCACCACCTTCCTTCCCCAGTTTTGAGGTGAAATGGCGATATGTTGTGGGTTTTAAGTTGATTGGCGGTGATGATTGTGAGTAAGAAGGAGTGTAATGTTTTTGGCACAACCTTCTTCCCCATAGTTGAGTGATGGCGAAATGTTGTGTTGTCAGTTGATTGGCGGGGATGATTGTGTAGTGGGGGAAAGCAAGGGTAGAATGTGGTGTGCACACCTTCTCTCCAGTAGAGGTATTGGCAAAAAAAGATTTTGGGGTGTTGAGTTGATTGGCGTGATTGAGTTTTGGTAAGTGGAAGGAGGTAGAACTGTTGTGCCCCACCTTATTCCCCCATGTATAGGTGATGGCCGAGATTGTTGTGGGGTGAAGTTGATTGGCGGTGGATGAGTTGTTTAGAAGAAGGAGGGTAAAGTTGTGCCCAACCTTCTTCCCCATTCGAGGTGAGGGCGAAGATGTTGTGGTGTTCAGTTGTTGGCGTTGATTGAGTTGTGTAAGACTAAGGAGGTAATGTTTTCACCACCTTATTCCCCAATGTAAGGTGATGGATGAAGATGTTTTTGGGTAAGAAATGATTGGCGGTGCTGAGTTGTGTAACGACCTGGAGGGTAAGAATGTTGTGCCACCACCTTCTTCCCCATTAGTAGGTAATTGGCGAGATATTGTGGGTAAAGTTGATTGGCGGTGATTGAGTTGTGTAGTCGATGAGGGTAGAATGTTGTGCCACACTTTCTTCCACATTTAGAGGTAATGGCGAGATATTGTGGGTTAAAAAGGATGTTGGCGGTGATGAGTTGTGTAAGAGGAAGGAGGGTAGAATGTTGTGCACAACCTTCTTCACCATGTAGAGGTGATGGCGAGATGTTGTGGGTGTAAGTTGATTGGCGGTGATGAGTTGTGTAGGACGAAGGAGGGTAGAATGTTGTGCACCACCTTCTTCCCCATGTAGAGGTGATGGCGAGATGTTGTGGGTGTAAGTTGATTGGCGGTGATGAGTTGTGTAAGAGGAAGGAGGTAGAATGTTGTGCACCACCTTCTTCCCCATGTAGAGTGATGGCGAGATGTTGTGGGTGTAAGTTGATTGGCCGTGATGAGTTGTGTAAGAGGAAGGAGGTAGAATGTTGTGCACCACCTTCTTCCCCATTTAGAGGTAATGGCGAGATGTTGTGGGTGTAAGTTGATTGGCGGTGAGTGAAGTTGTGTAAGACGAAGGAGGATTGAATGTTTGTAACACTACCTTCCTATCACATGTTAGAAGTGTGATGGCGGAATAGTTGTGGGTGGTAAGTTGATTCGCGGTGATGAGTTATTAGGACGAATGGGGGTTGAATGTTGTGCATTCAACTTCTACCCCAATGTATAAGTGAGGCGAGATGTTGTTGGGGTGTAAGTTGAAGTGGCAGTGGATTGAGTTGTGTAAAGAGGAAGGAAGGGTAGAATGGTTGTGCACCACCTTATTCCCCATGTAGAGGGATGGCGAGATGTTGTGTTTGTAAGTTATTGGCGGTGATGAGTTTGTGTAGAAGAAGAGGGTAGAATGTTTTGCACCACCATTCTCTCCATGTAGACGTAATGGCGAATGTTGTGGGTGTAAGTTGATTGGCGGTGATGAGTTGTGTAAGAGGAAGGAGGGTAGAATAATGTGCCACCAACGTCTTCCCCATGTAGATGTGATGGCGAGATGTTTGTGGGTGTAAAGTGGATTGGCGGTTATGAGTTGTTGTAGGACGAAGGAGGGATAGAATGTTGTGCACCACCTTCTTCCCCATGTAGAGGTGATGGCGAGATGTTGTGGTGTAAGTTGATTGGCGGTGATGAGTTGTGTAAGACGAAGGAGGGTAGAATGTTGTGCACCAACTTCTTCCCCATGTAGAGGTGATGGCGAGATTGTTGTGGTGTAAGTTGATTGGCGGTGATGAGTTGTGTAAGACGAAGGAGGGTAGAATGTTGTGCACCAACCTTCTTCCCCATGTAGAGGTGATGGCGAGATGTTGTGGTTAAGTTGATTGGCGGTGATGAGTTGTGTAAGGACGGAAGAGGGTAGAATGTTGTGCACACCTTCTTCCCCATGTAGAGGTGATGCGAGATTGTTTGTGGGTGTAAGTTGATTGGCGGTGATGAGTTGTGTAAGACGAAGGGGAGTAGAATGTGTGCACCACCTTCTTCCCCATGTAGAGGTGATGGCGAGATGTTGTGGGTGTAAGTTGATTGGCGGTGATGAGTTGTGTAGGAAGAAGGAGGGTAGAATGTTTTGCACCACCTTCTTCTCCATGTTTTTTTTTTTTTTATAGAGGTAATGGCGAGATGTTGTGGGTGTAAGTGATTGGCGGTGATGAGTTGTGTAGGAAGAAGGAGGGTAGAATGTTGTGCACAACCTTCTTTCACCATGTAGAGGTGATGGCGAGATGTTGTGGGTGTAAGTTGATTGCGGTGATGAGTTGTGTAAGACGAAGGAGGGTAGAATGTTGTGCACCACCTACTTCCCCATTTAGAGGTAATGGCGAGATGTTGTGTTTGTAAGTTGATGGCGGTGATGAGTTGTGTAGGAAGAAGGAGGGTAGAATGTTGTGCACCACCTTCTTCCCCATGTAGAGGTGATGGCGATATGTTGTGGTGTAAGTTGATGGCGGTGATGAGTTGTGTAGGAAGAAGGAGGGTAGAATGTTGTGCACCACCTTCTTCCCCATGTAGAGGTGATGGCGAGATGTTGTGGGTGTAAGTTGATTGGCGGTGATGAGTTGTGTAAGACGAAGGAGGGTAGAATGTCTGTGCACCACCTTCTTCCCATGTAGAGGTGATGGCGAGATGTTGTGGGTGTAAGTTGATGGCGGTGATGAGTTGTGTAAGAGGAAGGAGGGTAGAATGTTGTGCACCACCTTCTTCCCCATGTAGAGGTGATGGCTAGATGTTGTGTTGTAAGTGATTGGCGGTAATGAGTTGTGTAAGGAAGTAGTAGGGTAAGACTGTTGTGCACCACCTTCTTCCCATGTAAGAGGTGATGGCGAGATGTTGTGGTGTAAGTTGATTGGCCGTTATGAGTTGTGTAGGACGAAGGAGGGTAGACATGTTGTGCACACCTTCTTACCCCATGTAGAGGTGATGGCGATATGTTGTGGGTTGTAAGTTGATTGGCGAGTGATGAGTTGTGTAAGACGAAGGAGGGTAGAATGTTGTGCCACACCTTCTTCCCCATGTAGAGGTGATGGCGAGATATTGTGGGTCTAAGTTGATTGGCGGTGATGAGTTGTGTAGGAAGAAGGAGGGTAGAATGTTGTGCCCACCTTCTTCCCCATGTAAGGTGATGGCGAGATGTTGTGGGTGTAAGTTGATTGGCGGTGATGAGTTGTGTAGGAAGAAGGAGGGTAGAATTTTTGCACCACCTTCTTCTCCATGTAGAGGTAATGGCGAGATGTTGTGGGTGTAAGTTGATTGGCGGTGATGAGTTGTGTAAGAGGAAGGAGGTTAGAATGTTGTGCACAACCTTCTTCACCATGTAGAGGTGATGGCGAGATGTTGTGGGTGTAAGTTATTGGCGGTGATGATTGTGTAAGACGAAGGAGGGTAGAATTTGTGCACCACCTTCTTCCCATGTAGAGGTGATGGCGAGATGTTGTGGTGTAAGTTGATTGGCGTGATGAGTTGTGTAGGAAGAAGGAGGGTAGAATGTTGTGCACCACCTTCTTGCCCATGTAGAGGTGATGGCGAGAATGTTGTGGGTGTAAGTTGATTGGCGGTGATGAGTTGTGTAAGACGAAGGAGGGTGGAATGTTGTGCACCACCTTCTTCCCCATGTAGAGTTGATGGCGAGATGTTGTGGTGTAAGTTGATTGCGGTGATGAGTTGTGTAAGACGAAGGAGGGTAGAATTTGTGCACCACCTTCTTCCCCATGTAAGGTGATGGCGAGATGTTGTGGGTGTAAGTTGATTGGCGGTAATGAGTTGTGTAGGACGAAGGAGGGTAGAATGTTGTGCACCACCTACTTCCCCATTTAGAGTTGATGGCGAGATGTTGTGGGTGTAAGTTGATTGGCGGTAATGAGTTGTGTAGGACGAAGGAGGGTAGAATGTTGTGCACCACCTTCTTCCCCATGTAGAGGTGATGGCGAGATGTTGTGGGTGTATGTTGATTGGCGGTTATGAGATGTGTAAGATGAATGTGGGTAGAATGTTGTGCACCACCTTCTTCCCCATGTAGAGGTGATGGTGAGATGTCGTTGGTGTAAGTTGATTGGCGGTGATGAGTTGTGTAAGAGGAAGGAGGGTAGAATTTTGTGCACCACCTTCTTCCCCATTTAGAGGTAATGGCGAGATATTGTGGGGCTAAGTTGATTGGCGGTGATGAGTTGTGTAAGACGAAGGAGGTTTGAATTTTGTACAATACCTTCTTCCGCATGTAGAGGTTATGGCGTGAAGTTGTGGGTGTAAGTTGATTGGCGGTGATGAGTTGTTAAGTACGAAGGAGGGTAGAATGTTGTGCACCACCTTCTTCCTCATGTAGAGGTGATGGCGAGATGTTGTGGGTGTATGTTGATTGGCGGTAATGAGTTGTGTAGGACGAAGGAGGGTAGAATGTTGTGCACCACCTTCTTGCCCATGTAGAGGTGATAGTGAGATGTCGTTGGTATAAGTTGATTGGCGGTGATGAGTTGTGTAAGACGAAGGAGGGTAGAATGTTGTGCACCACCTTCTTCCCCATTTAGAGGTAATGGCGATATATTGTGGGTCTAAGTTGATTGGCGGTGATGAGTTGTGTAAGACGAAGGAGGTTTGAATGTTGTACACTTCCTTCTTCCGCATGTAGAGGTTATGGCGTGATGTTGTGGGTGTAAGTTGATTGGCGGTGATGAGTTGTGTAGAACAAAGGAGGGTAGAATGTTATGCACCACATTTTACCATGTAGAGTTGATAGCAAAATTTGGGGGTGTAAGATGATTGTCGGTGATGAGTTGTGTAAGAGGAAGGAGGGTTGAATGTTGTGCACCACCTTCTTCAACATGTAGAGGTGATGGCGAGATGTCGTTTGTTTAAGTTGATTGGCGGTGATGAGTTGTGTAAGACGATGGAGGGTAGAATGTTGTGCACCACCTTCTTCCCCATTTAGTGGTAATGCCGAGATATTGTGGGTGTAAGTTGATTGGCGGTGATGAGTTGTGTAAGACGAAGGAGGTTTGAATGTTGTACACTACCTTCTATCCCATGTAGAGGCGATGGCGAGATGTTGTGGGTGTAAGTTGATTCGCGGTGATGAGTTATGTAGGACGAAGGGGGATTGAATGTTGTGCATCACCTTCTACCCCATGTAGAGTGATGGCGAGATGTTGTGGGTGTAAGTTGATTGGCGGTGATGAGTTGTGTAGGAAGAAGGAGGGTAGAATGTTGTGCACCACCTTCTTCCCCATGTAGAGGTGATGGCGAGATGTTGTGGGTGTAAGTTGATTGGCGGTGATGAGTTGTGTAAGAGGAAGGAGGGTAGAATGTTGTGCACCACCTTCTTCCCCATGTAGAGGTGATGGCGAGATTTTGTTGGTGTAAGTTGATTGGCGGTGATGAGTTGTGTAAGACGATGGAGGGTAGAATGTTGTGCACCACCTTCTTCCACATTTAGAGGTAATGGCGAGATATTGTGGGTAAAAGTTGATTGGCGGTGATGAGTTGTGTAAGACGAAGGAGGTTTGAATTTTGTACACTACCTCCTATCCCATGTAGAGTTGATGGCGAGATTTTGTTTGTGTAAGTTGATTCGCGGTGATGAGTTATGTAGGACGAAGGGGGTTGAATGTTGTGCATCACCTTCTACCCCATGTAGAAGTGATGGCGTTTTGTTGTGGGTGTAAGTTGATTGGCGGTAATGAGTTGTGTAGGAAGAAGGAGGGTAGAATGTTGTGCACCACCTTCTTCCCCATGTAGAGGTGATGGCGAGATGTTGTGGGTTGTAAGTTGATTGGCGGTGATGAGTTGTGTAGGACGAAGGAGGGTAGAATGTTGTGCACCACCTTCTTCCCCATGTAGAGGTGATGGCGAGATGTTGTGGGTGTAAGTTGATTGGCGGTGATGAGTTGTGTAAGACGAAGGAGGGTAGAATGTTGTGCACCACCTTCTTCCCCATGTAGAGGTGATGGCGAGATGTTGTGGGTGTAAGTTGATTGGCGGTGATGAGTTGTGTAGGACGAAGGAGGGTAGAATGTTGTGCACCACCTTCTTCCCCATGTAGAGGTGATGGCGAGATGTTGTGGGTGTAAGTTGATTGGCGGTGATGAGTTGTGTAAGGACGAAGGAGGGTAGAATGTTGTGCACCACCTTCTTCCCCATGTAGAGGTGATGGCGAGATGTTGTGGGTGTAAGTTGATTGGCGGTGATGAGTTGTGTAAGAGGAAGGAGGGTAGAATGTTGTGCACCACCTTCTTCCCCATGTAGAGGTGATGGCGAGATGTTGTGGGTGTAAGTTGATTGGCGGTGATGAGTTGTGTAGGACGAAGGAGGGTAGAATGTTGTGCACCACCTTCTTCCCCATGTAGAGGTGATGGCGAGATGTTGTGGGTGTAAGTTGATTGGCGGTGATGAGTTGTGTAAGACGAAGGAGGGTAGAATGTGTGCACCACCTTCTTCCCCATGTAGAGGTGATGGCGAGATGTTGTGGGTGTAAGTTGATTGGCGGTGATGAGTTGTGTAAGACGAAGGAGGGTAGAATGTTGTGCACCACCTTCTTCCCCATTTAGAGGTGATGGCGAGATAGTTGTGGGTATAAGTTGATTGGCGGTGATGAGTTGTGTAAGACGATGGAGGGTAGAATGTTGTGCACCACCTTCTTCCCCATTTAGAGGTAATGGCGAGATATTGTGGGGCTAAGTTGATTGGCGGTGATGAGTTGTGTAAGACGAAGGAGGTTTGAATTTTGTACAATACCTTCTTCCGCATGTAGAGGTTATGGCGTGAAGTTGTGGGTGTAAGTTGATTGGCGGTGATGAGTTGTTAAGTACGAAGGAGGGTAGAATGTTGTGCACCACCTTCTTCCTCATGTAGAGGTGATGGCGAGATGTTGTGGGTGTATGTTGATTGGCGGTAATGAGTTGTGTAGGACGAAGGAGGGTAGAATGTTGTGCACCACCTTCTTGCCCATGTAGAGGTGATAGTGAGATGTCGTTGGTATAAGTTGATTGGCGGTGATGAGTTGTGTAAGACGAAGGAGGGTAGAATGTTGTGCACCACCTTCTTCCCCATTTAGAGGTAATGGCGATATATTGTGGGTCTAAGTTGATTGGCGGTGATGAGTTGTGTAAGACGAAGGAGGTTTGAATGTTGTACACTTCCTTCTTCCGCATGTAGAGGTTATGGCGTGATGTTGTGGGTGTAAGTTGATTGGCGGTGATGAGTTGTGTAGAACAAAGGAGGGTAGAATGTTATGCACCACATTTTTACCATGTAGAGTTGATAGCAAAATTTTGGGGGTGTAAGATGATTGTCGGTGATGAGTTGTGTAAGAGGAAGGAGGGTTGAATGTTGTGCACCACCTTCTTCAACATGTAGAGGTGATGGCGAGATGTCGTTTGTTTAAGTTGATTGGCGGTGATGAGTTGTGTAAGACGATGGAGGGTAGAAAGTTGTGCACCACCTTCTTCCCCATTTAGTGGTAATGCCGATATATTGTGGGTGTAAGTTGATTGGCGGTGATGAGTTGTGTAAGACGAAGGAGGTTTGAATGTTGTACACTACCTTCTATCCCATGTAGAGGCGATGGCGAGATGTTGTGGGTGTAAGTTGATTCGCGGTGATGAGTTATGTAGGACGAAGGGGGATTGAATGTTGTGCATCACCTTCTACCCCATGTAGAGGTGATGGCGAGATGTTGTGGGTGTAAGTTGATTGGCGGTGATGAGTTGTGTAGGAAGAAGGAGGGTAGAATGTTGTGCACCACCTTCTTCCCCATGTAGAGGTGATGGCGAGATGTTGTGGGTGTAAGTTGATTGGCGGTGATGAGTTGTGTAAGACGAAGGAGGGTAGAATGTTGTGCACCACCTTCTTCCCCATGTAGAGGTGATGGCGAGATGTTGTTGGTGTAAGTTGATTGGCGGTGATGAGTTGTGTAAGACGATGGAGGGTAGAATGTTGTGCACCACCTTCTTCCCCATTTAGAGGTAATGGCGAGATATTGTGGGTAAAAGTTGATTGGCGGTGATGAGTTGTGTAAGACGAAGGAGGATTGAATGTTGTACACTACCTTCTATCCCATGTAGAGGTGATGGCGAGATTTTGTGGGTGTAAGTTGATTCGCGGTGATGAGTTATGTAGGACGAAGGGGGTTGAATGTTGTGCATCACCTTCTACCCCATGTAGAAGTGATGGCGTTATGTTGTGGGTGTAAGTTGATTGGCGGTAATGAGTTGTGTAGGAAGGAAGGAGGGTAGAATGTTGTGCACCACCTTATTCCCCATGTAGAGGTGATGGCGAAATGTTGTGTTTGTAAGTTGATTGGCGGTGATGAGTTGAGTAGGAAGAAGGAGGGTAGAATGTTGTGCACCACCTTCTTCTCCATGTAGAGGTGATGGCGAGATGTTGTGGGTGTAAGTTGATTGGCGGTGATGAGTTGTGAAAGAGGAAGGAGGGTAGAATGTTGTGCACCACCTTCTTCCCCATGTAGAGGTGATGGCGAGATGTTGTGGGTGTAAGTTGATTGGCGGTGATGAGTTGTGTAGGAAGAAGGAGTGTAGAATGTTGTGCACAACCTTCTTCCCCATGTTGAGGTGATGGCGAGATGTTGTGGGTGTCAGTTGATTGGCGGTGATGAGTTGTGTAGGAAGAAGGAGGGTAGAATGTTGTGCAACACCTTCTTCTCCATGTAGAGGTAATGGCAAGATGTTGTGTGTGTAAGTTGATTGGCGGTGATGAGTTGTGTAAGTGGAAGGAGGGTAGAATGTTGTGCACCACCTTATTCCCCATGTATAGGTGATGGCGAGATGTTGTGGGTGTAAGTTGATTGGCGGTGATGAGTTGTGTAGGAAGAAGGAGGGTAGAATGTTGTGCACCACCTTCTTCCCCATGTAGAGGTGATGGCGAGATGTTGTGGGTGTCAGTTGATTGGCGGTGATGAGTTGTGTAAGACGAAGGAGGGTAGAATGTTGTGCACCACCTTATTCCCCATGTAGAGGTGATGGCGAGATGTTGTTGGTGTAAGATGATTGGCGGTGATGAGTTGTGTAAGACGATGGAGGGTAGAATGTTGTGCACCACCTTCTTCCCCATTTAGAGGTAATGGCGAGATATTGTGGGTAAAAGTTGATTGGCGGTGATGAGTTGTGTAAGACGATGGAGGGTAGAATGTTGTGCACCACTTTCTTCCCCATTTAGAGGTAATGGCGAGATATTGTGGGTAAAAGCTGATTGGCGGTGATGAGTTGTGTAAGTCGAAGGAGGTTTGAATGTTGTACACTTCGTTCTATCTCATGTAGAGGTGATGGCGAGATGTTGTGGGTGTAAGTTGATTCGCGGTGATGAGTTATGTAGGACGAAGTGGGATTGAATGTTGTGCATCACCTTCTACCCCATGTAGAAGTGATGGCGAGATGTTGTGGGTGTAAGTTGATTGGCGGTGATGAGTTGTGTAAGAGGAAGGAGGGTAGAATGTTGTGCACCACCTTCTTCCCCATTTAGAGGTAATGGCGAGATGTTGTGGGTGTAAGTTGATTGGCGGTGATGAGTTGTGTAAGAGGAAGGAGGTTAGAATGTTTTGCACCACCTTCTTCTCCATGTAGAGGTGATGGCGAGATGTTGTGGGTGTAATTGATTGGCGGTGATGAGTTATGTAGGACGAAGTGAGGTAGAATGTTGTGCACCACCTTCTTCCCCATGTAGAGGTGATGGCGAGATGTTGTGGGTGTAAGTTGATTGCGGTGAATGAGTTGTGTAAGGACGAAGGAGGGTAGAATGTTGTGCACCACCTTCTTCCCCATGTAGAGGTGATGGCGAGATGTTGTGGGTGTAAGTTGATTGGCGGTGAATGAGTTGTGTAAGACGAAGGAGGGTAGAATTGTGTGCACCACCTTCTTCCCCATGTAGAGGTGATGGCGAGATGTTGTGGGTGTAAGTTGATTGGCGGTGATGAGTTGTGTAGGACGAAGGAGGGTAGAATGTTGTGCACCACCTTCTTCCCCATGTAGAGGTGATGGCGAGATGTTGTGGGTGTAAGTTGATTGGCGGTGATGAGTTGTGTAAGGACGAAGGAGGGTAGAATGTTGTGCACCACCTTCTTCCCCATGTAGAGGTGATGGCGAGATGTTGTGGGTGTAAGTTGATTGGCGGGTATGAGTTGTGTAGACGAAGGAGGGTAGAATGTTGTGCACCACCTTCTTCCCCATGTAGAGGTGATGGCGAGATGTTGTGGGTGTAAGTTGATTGGCGGTGATGAGTTGTGTAAGACGAAGGAGGGTAGAATGTTGTGCACCACCTTCTTCCCCATGTAGAGGTGATGGCGAGATGTTGTGGGTGTAAGTTGATTGGCGGTGATGAGTGTGTAGACGAAGGAGGGTAGAATGTTGTGCACCACCTTCTTCCCCATGTAGAGGTGATGGCGAGATGTTGTGGGTGTAAGTGATTGGCGGTGATGAGTTGTGTAAGACGAAGGAGGGTAGAATGTTGTGCACCACCTTCTTCCCCATGTAGAGGTGATGGCGAGATGTTGTGGTTGTAAGTTGATTGGCGGTGATGAGTTGTGTAAGACGAAGGAGGGTAGAATGTTGTGCACCACCTTCTTCCCCATGTAGAGGTGATGGCGAGATGTTGTGGGTGTAAGTTGATTGGCGGTGATGAGTTGTGTAAGACGAAGGAGGGTAGAATGATGTGCACCACCTTCTTCCCCATGTAGAGGTGATGGCGAGATGTTGTGGGTGTAAGTTGATTGGCGGTGATGAGTTGTGTAGGACGAAGGAGGGTAGAATGTTGTGCACCACCTTCTTCCCCATGTAGAGGTGATGGCGAGATGTTGTGGTTGTAAGTTGATTGGCGGTGATGAGTTGTGTAAGACGAAGTGAGGGTAGAATTTTGTGCACCACCTTCTTCCCCATGTAGAGGTGATGGCGAGATGTTGTGGTTGTAAGTTGATTGGCGGTGATGAGTTGTGTAGGACGAAGGAGGGTAGAATGTTGTGCACCACCTTCTTCCCCTGTAGAGGTTGATGGCGATATGTTGTGGGTGTAAGTTGATTGGCGGTGAATGAGTTGTGTAGACGAAGGAGGGTTAGAATGTTGTGCACAACCTTCTTCCCCATGTAGAGGTGATGGCGAGATGTTGTGGTTGTAAGTTTGATGGCGGTGATGAGTTGTGTAGGAAGAAGGAGGTAGAATGTTGTGCACCACCTTCTCCCCATGTAGAGGTGATGGCGAGATGTTGTGGTTGTAAGTTGATTGGCGGTGATGAGTTGTGTAGGACGAAGGAGGTAGAATGTTGTGCACCACCTTCTTCCCATGTAGAGGTGATGGCGAGATGTTGTGGGTGTAAGTTGATTGGCGGTGATGAGTTGTGTAGGACGAAGGAGGTTAGAATGTTGTGCACCACCTTCTTCCCCATGTAGAGGTGATGGCGAGATGTTGTGGGTGTGTAAGTTGATTGGCAGTGATGAGTTGTGTAAGACGAGGAGGGTAGAATTTGTGCACCACCTTCTTCCCCATGTAGAGGTGATGGCGAGATGTTGTGGTTTGTAAGTTGATTGGCGGTGATGAGTTGTGTAGGACGAAGGAGGGTAGAATGTTGTGCACCACCTTCTTCCCCATGTAGAGGTGATGGCGAGATGTTGTGGGTGTAAGTTGATGGCGGTGATGAGTTGTGTAAGACGAAGGAGGGTAGAATGTTGTGCACCACCTTCTTCCCCATGTAGAGGTGATGGCGAGATGTTGTGGGTGTAAGTTGATTGGCGGTGATGAGTTGTGTAGGACGAAGGAGGGTAGAATGTTGTGCACCACCTTCTTCCCCATGTAGAGGTGATGGCGAGATGTTGTGGGTGTAAGTTGATTGGCGGTGATGAGTTGTGTAGGACGAAGGAGGGTAGAATGTTGTGCACCACCTTCTTCCCCATGTAGAGGTGATGGCGAGATGTTGTGGGTGTAAGTTGATTGGCGGTGATGAGTTGTGTAAGAGGAAGGAGGGTAGAATGTTGTGCACCACCTTCTTCCCCATGTAGAGGTGATGGCGAGATGTTGTGGGTGTAAGTTGATTGGCGTGATGAGTTGTGTAAGACGAAGGAGGGTAGAATGTTGTGCACCACCTTCTTCCCCATGTAGAGGTGATGGCGAGATGTTGTGGGTGTAAGTTGATTGGCGGTGATGAGTTGTGTAAGGCGAAGGAGGGTAGAATGTTGTGCACCACCTTCTTCCCCATGTAGAGGTGATGGCGAGATGTTGTGGGTGTAAGTTGATTGGCGGTGATGAGTTGTGTAGACGAAGGAGGTAGAATGTTGTGCACCACCTTCTTCCCCATGTAGAGGTGATGGCGAGATGTTGTGGTGTAAGTTGATTGGCGGTGATGAGTTGTGTAAGACGAAGGAGGGTAGAATGTTGTGCACCACCTTCTTCCCCATGTAGAGGTGATGGCGAGATGTTGTGGGTGTAAGTTGATTGGCGGTGATGAGTTGTGTAGGACGAAGGAGGGTAGAATGTTGTGCACCACCTTCTTCCCCATGTAGAGGTGATGGCGAGATGTTGTGGGTGTAAGTTGATTGGCGGTGATGAGTTGTGTAAGACGAAGGAGGGTAGAATGTTGTGCACCACCTTCTTCCCCATGTAGAGGTGATGGCGAGATGTTGTGGGTTGTAAGTTGATTGGCGGTGATGAGTTGTGTATGACGAAGGAGGGTAGAATGTTGTGCACCACCTTATTCCCCATGTAGAGGTAATGGCGAGATGTTGTGGGTGTAAGTTGATTGGCGGTGATGAGATGTGTAGGACGAAGGAGGGTGGAATGTTGTGCACCACCTTCTTCCCCATGTAGAGTTGATGGCGAGATGTCGTGGGTGTAAGTTGATTGGCGGTGATGAGATGTGTAGGACGAAGGAGGGTGGAATGTTGTGCACCACCTTCTTCCCCATGTAGATGTGATGGCGAGATGTTGTGGTGTAAGTTTATTGGCGGTGATGAGTTGTGTAAGACGAAGGAGGGTAGAATGTTTTGCACCACATTCTTCCCCATGTAGAGGTGATGGCGAGATGTTGTGGGTGTAAGTTGATTGGCGGTAATGAGTTGTGTAGGACGAAGGATGGTAGAATGTTGTGCACCACCTTATTCCCCATGTAGAGGTGATGGTGAGATGTCGTTGGTGTAAGTTGATTGGCGGTGATGAGTTGTGTATGACGAAGGAGGGTAGAATGTTCGTGCACAACTTCTTCCCCATGTAGAGGTGATGGCGAGATGTTGTGGGTGTAAGTTGATTGCGGTGATGAGTTGTGTAGACGAAGGAGGGTAGAATGTTGTGCACCAACCTTCTTCCCCATGTAGAGGTGATGGCGAGATGTTGTGGGTGTAAGTTGATTGGCGGTGATGAGTTGTGTAAGGACGAAGGAGGGTAGAATGTTGTGCACCACCTTCTTCCCCATGTAGAGGTGATGGCGAGATGTTGTGGGTGTAAGTTGATTGGCGGTGATGAGTTGTGTAAGACGAAGGAGGGTAGAATGTTGTGCACCAACTTCTTCCCCATGTAGAGGTGATGGCGAGATGTTGTGGGTGTAAGTTGATTGGCGGTGATGAGTTGTGTAAGACGAAGGAGGGTAGAATGTTGTGCACCAACTTCTTCCCCATGTAGAGGTGATGGCGAGATGTTGTGGGTGTAAGTGATTGGCGGTGATGAGTTGTGTAAGACGAAGGAGGGTAGAATGTTGTGCGACAACTTCTTCCCCATGTAGAGGTGATGGCGAGATGTTGTGGGTGTAAGTTGATTGGCGGTGATGAGTTGTGTAGGACGAAGGAGGGTAGAATGTTGTGCACCACCTTCTTCCCCATGTAGAGGTGATGGCGAGATGTTGTGGGTGTAAGTTGATTGGCGGTGATGAGTTGTGTAGGACGAAGGAGGGTAGAATGTTGTGCACCAACTTCTTCCCCATGTAGAGGTGATGGCGAGATGTTGTGGTGTAAGTTGATTGGCGGTGATGAGTTGTGTAGACGAAGGAGGGTAGAATGTTGTGCACCACCTTCTTCCCCATGTAGAGGTGATGGCGAGATGTTGTGGGTGTAAGTTGATTGGCGGTGATGAGTTGTGTAAGACGAAGGAGGGTAGAATGTCTGTGCACCACCTTCTTCCCCATGTAGAGGTGATGGCGAGATGTTGTGGGTTGTAAGTTGATTGGCAGGTGATGAGTTGTGTAAGACGAAGGAGGGTAGAATGTTGTGCACCACCTTCTTCCCCATGTAGAGGTGATGGCGAGATGTTGTGGTGTAAGTGATTGGCGGTTATGAGTTGTGTAGACGAAGGAGGGTAGAATGTTGTGCACCACCTTCTTCCCAATGTAGAGGTGATTGGCGAGATGTTGTGGGTGTAAGTTGATTGGCGGTGATGAGTTGTGTAAGACGAAGGAGGATAGAATGTTCGTGCACCACCTTCTTCCCCATGTAGAGGTGATGGCGAGATGTTGTGGGTGTAAGTTGATTGGCGGTGTTGAGTTGTGTAAGACGAAGGAGGGTAGAATGTTGTGCGACAACTTCTTCCCCATGTAGAGGTGATGGCGAGATGTTGTGGGTGTAAGTTGATTGGCGGTGATGAGTTGTGTAAGGACGAAGGAGGGTAGAATGTCGTGCACCACCTTCTTCCCCATGTAGAGGTGATGGCGAGATGTTGTGGGTGTAAGTTGATTGGCGGTGATGAGTCTGTTTAAGACGAAGGAGGGTAGAATGTTGTGCACCACCTCTTCCCCATGTAGAGGTGATGGCGAGATGTTGTGGGTGTAAGTTGATTGGCGGTGATGAGTTGTGTAGGACGAAGGAGGGTAGAATGTTGTGCACCACCTTCTTCCCCATGTAGAGGTGATGGCGAGATGTTGTGGGTGTAAGTTGATTGGCGGTGATGAGTTGTGTAAGACGAAGGAGGTAGAATGTTGTGCACCACCTTCTTCCCCATGTAGAGGTGATGGCGAGATGTTGTGGTGTAAGTTGATTGGCGGTGATGAGTTGTGTAAGACGAAGGAGGGTAGAATGTTGTGCACCACCTTCTTCCCCATGTAGAGGTGATGGCGAGATGTTGTGGGTGTAAGTTGATTGGCGGTGATGAGTTGTGTAAGACGAAGGAGGGTAGAATGTTGTGCACCACCTTCTTCCCCATGTAGAGGTGATGGCGAGATGTTGTGGGTGTAAGTTGATTGGCGGTGATGAGTTGTGTAAGACGAAGGAGGGTAGAATGTTGTGCACCACCTTCTTCCCCATGTAGAGGTGATGGCGAGATGTTGTGGGTGTAAGTTGATTGGCGGTGATGAGTTGTGTAAGACGAAGGAGGGTAGAATGTTGTGCACCACCTTCTTCCCCATGTAGAGGTGATGGCGAGATGTTGTGGGTGTAAGTTGATTGGCGGTGATGAGTTGTGTAGGACGAAGGAGGGTAGAATGTTGTGCACCAACTTCTTCCCCATGTAGAGGTGATGGCGAGATGTTGTGGGTGTAAGTTGATTGGCGGTGATGAGTTGTGTAGGACGAAGGAGGGTAGAATGTTGTGCACCACCTTCTTCCCCATGTAGAGGTGATGGCGAGATGTTGTGGGTGTAAGTTGATTGGCGGTGATGAGTTGTGTAAGACGAAGGAGGGTAGAATGTTGTGCACCACCTTCTTCCCCATGTAGAGGTGATGGCGAGATGTTGTGGGTGTAAGTTGATTGGCGGTGATGAGTTGTGTAGGACGAAGGAGGGTAGAATGTTGTGCACCACCTTCTTCCCCATGTAGAGGTGATGGCGAGATGTTGTGGGTGTAAGTTGATTGGCGGTGATGAGTTGTGTAAGACGAAGGAGGGTAGAATGTTGTGCACCACCTTCTTCCCCATGTAGAGGTGATGGCGAGATGTTGTGGGTGTAAGTTGATTGGCGGTGATGAGTTGTGTAAGACGAAGGAGGGTAGAATGTTGTGCACCAACTTCTTCCCCATGTAGAGGTGATGGCGAGATGTTGTGGGTGTATGTTGATTGGCGGTGATGAGTTGTGTAAGACGAAGGAGGGTAGAATGTTCGTGCACAACCTTCTTCCCATGTAGAGGTGATGGCGAGATGTTGTGGGTGTAAGTTGATTGGCGGTGATGAGTTGTGTAGACGAAGGAGGGTAGAATGTTGTGCACCACCTTCTTCCCCATGTAGAGGTGATGGCGAGATGTTGTGGGTGTAAGTTGATTGGCGGTGATGAGTTGTGTAGGACGAAGGAGGGTAGAATGTTGTGCACCACCTTCTTCCCATGTAGAGGTGATGGCGAGATGTTGTGGGTGTAAGTTGATTGGCGGTGATGAGTTGTGTAGGACGAAGGAGGGTAGAATGATGTGCACCACCTTCTTCCCCATGTAGAGGTGATGGCGAGATGTTGTGGGTGTAAGTTGATTGGCGGTGATGAGTTGTGTAAGACGAAGGAGGGTAGAATGTCGTGCACCAACTTCTTCCCCATGTAGAGGTGATGGCGAGATGTTGTGGGTGTAAGTTGATTGGCGGTGATGAGTTGTGTAAGACGAAGGAGGGTAGAATGTTGTGCGACAACTTCTTCCCCATGTAGAGGTGATTGCGAGATGTTGTGGGTGTAAGTTGATTGGCGGGTGTATGAGTGTGTAAGACGAAGGAGGGTAGATGTTGTGCGACAACTTCTTCCCATGTAGAGGTGATGGCGACGATGTTGTGGGTGTAAGTGATTGGCGGTGATGAGTTGTGTAAGACGACGGAGAGTAGAATGTTGTGCACCACTTCTTCCCCATGTAGAGGTGATGGCGAGATGTTGTGGGTTTAAGTTGATTGGCGGTGATGAGTTGTGTAAGACGAAGGAGGGTAGAATGTTGTGCACCACCTTCTTCCCCATGTAGAGGTGATGGCGAGATGTTGTGGGTTTAAGTTGATTGGCGGTGATGAGTTGTGTAAGACGAAGGAGGGTAGAATGTTGTGCACAAACTTTTTCCCCATGTAGAGGTGATGGCGAGATGTTGTGGGTGTAAGTTGATTGGCGGTGATGAGTTGTGTAGGACGAAGGAGGGTAGAATGTGTCGCACCACCTTCTTCCCCATGTAGAGGTGATGGCGAGATGTTGTGGGTGTAAGTTGATTGGCGGTGATGAGTTGGTGTAGGACGAAGGAGGGTAGAATGTTGTGCACCACCTTCTTCCCCATGTAGAGGTGATGGCGAGATGTTGTTGGGTGTAAGTTGATTGGCGGTGATGAGTTGTGTAAGACGAAGGAGGGTAGAATTTGTGCAAAAACTTCTTCCCATGTAGAGGTGATGGCCAGATGTTGTGGGTGTAAGTTGATTGGCGGTGATGAGTTGTGTAAGACGAAGGAGGGTAGAATGTTGTGCACAAACTTTTTCACCATGTAGAGGTGATGGCGAGATGTTGTGTGTGTAAGTTGATTGGCGGTGATGATTGTGTAGGACGAAAGAGGTAGAATGTTGTGGGTGTAAGTTGATGGCGGTGATGAGTTGTGTAGGACGAAAGAGGTAGAATGTTGTGCACCACCTTATTCCCCATGTAGAGGTGATGGCGATATGTTGTTGGTGTAAGTTGATTGGCGTGATGAGTTGTGTAAGACGAAGGAGGGTAGAATTTTGTGCACCACCTTCTTCCCCATTTAGAGGTAATGGCGAGATATTGTGGGTGTAAGTTGATTGCGGTGATGAGTTGTGTAAGACGAAGGAGGTTTGAATGTTGTACACTACCTTCTTCCGCATGTAGAGGTTATGGCGTGATGTTGTGGGTGTAAGTTGATTGGCGGTGATGAGTTGTGTAAGACGAAGGAGGGTAGAATTTTGTGCACAAACTTCTTCCCCATGTAGAGGTGATGGCGAGATGTTGTGGGTGTAAGTTGATTGGCGGTGATGAGTTGTGTAATAGGAAGGAGGGTAGAATGTTGTGCACCACCTTCTTCCCCATGTAGAGGTGATGGCGAGATGTTGTGTGTGTAAGTTGATTGGCGGTGATGAGTTGTGTAGTAAGAAGGAGGGTAGAATGTTGTGCACCGCCTTATTCCCCATGTAGAGGTGATGGCGATATGTTGTTGGTGTAAGATGATTGGCGGTGATGAGTTGTGTAAGACGATGGAGGGTAGAATGTTGTGCACCATCTTCTTCCCCATTTAGAGTTAATTGCGAGATATTGTGGGTGTAAGTTGATTGGCGGTGATGAGTTGTGTAAGACGAAGGAGGTTTGAATGTTGTACACTACCTTCTATCCCATGTAGAGGTGATGGCGAGATGTTGTGTGTGTAAGTTGATTCGCGTTGATCAGTTATGTCGGACGAAGGGGGATTGAATGTTGTGCATCACCTTCTACCCCATGTAGAAGTGATGGCGAGATGTTGTGTGTGTCAGTTGATTGGCGGTGATGAGATGTGTAAGGACGAAGGAGGGTAAGAATGTTGTGCACCACCTTCTTCCCCATGTGAGGTGATGGCGAGATGTTGTGGGTGTAAGATTGATTGGCGGTGATGAGTTGTGTAGGCCGAAGGAGGTAGAATGTTGTGCACCACCTTCTTCCCCATGTAGAGTTGATGGCGAGATGTGTGGGTGTAAGTGATGGCGGTGATGAGTTGTGTAAGACGAAGGAGGGTAGAATGTTGTGCACCACCTTCTTCCCATGTAGAGGTGATGGCGAGATTTTGTGGGTGTAAGTTGATTGGCGGTGATGAGTTGTGTAAGACGAAGGAGGGTAGAATGTGTGCACCACCTTCTTCCCCATGTAGAGGTGATGGCGAGATGTTGTGGGTGTAAGTTGATTGGCGGTGATGAGTTGTGTCAGACGAAGGAGGGTAGAAGTTGCGCACCAACTTTTTCACCATGTAGAGGTAATGGCGAGATATTGTGGGTGTAAGTGATTGGCGGTGATGAGTTGTGTAAGACGAAGGAGGTAGAATGTTGTGCACCACCTTCTTCCCCATGTAGAGGTGATGGCGATATGTTGTTGGTGTAAGTTGATTGGCGGTGATGAGTTGTGTATGACGAAGGAGGGTAGAATGTTGTGCCCCACCTTCTTCCCCATGTAGAGGTAATGGCGAGATATTGTGGGTGTCAGTTGATTGGCGGTGATGGAGTTGTGTAAGACGAAGGAGGTAGAATGTTGTGCACAAACTTTTTCACCATGTAGAGGTAATGGCGAGATATTGTGGGTGTAAGTTGATTGGCGTGATGAGTTGTGTAAGACGAAGGAGGGTAGAATGTTGTGCACAACCTTCTTCCCCATGTAGAGGTGATGGCGAGATGTTGTGTGTGTAAGTTGATTGGCGGTGATGAGTTGTGTAAGACGAAGTAGGGTAGAATGTTGTGCACCACCTTCTTCCCCATGTAGAGGTGATGGTGAGATGTCGTTTGTGTAAGTTGATTGGCGGTGATGATTGTGTAAGACGAAGGAGGTTTGAATGTTGTACACTACCTTCTTCCGCATGTAGAGGTGATGGCGAGATGTCGTTGGTGTAAGATGATTGTCGGTGATGAGTTGTGTAAGACGAAGGAGGGTAGAATGTTGTGCACCACCTTCTTCCCCATTTAGAGGTAATGGCGAGATATTGTGGGTGTAAGTTGATTGGCGGTGATGAGTTGTGTAAGACGAAGGAGGTTTGAATGTTGTACACTACCTTCTTCCGCATGTAGAGGTTATGGCGTGGTTGTGGGTGTAAGTTGATTGGCGGTGATGAGTTGTTTAGGACGAAGGAGGGTAGAATGTTGTGCACCACCTTCTTCCTCATGTAGAGGTGATGGCGAGATGTTGTGGGTGTAAGTTGATTGGCGGTGATGAGTTGTGTATTACAAAGGAGGGTAGAATGTTATGCACCACATTTTTACCATGTAGAGTTGATAGCAATATTTTGGGGGTGTAAGATGATTGTCGGTGATGAGTTGTGTAAGAGGAAGGAGGGTTGAATGTTGTGCACCACCTTCTTCACCATGTAGAGGTGATGGCGAGATGTTGTGGGTGTAAGTTGATTGGCGGTGATGAGTTGTGTAGGACAAAGGAGGGTAGAATGTTATGCACCACATTTTTACCATGTAGAGTTGATAGCAATATTTTGGGGGTGTAAGATGATTGTCGGTGATGAGTTGTGTAAGAGGAAGGAGGGTAGAATATTGTGCACCACCTTCTTCACCATGTAGAGGTGATGGCGAGATGTCGTTGGTGTAAGATGATTGGCGGTGATGAGTTGTGTAAGACGAAGGAGGGTAGAATGTTGTGCACCACCTTCTTCACCATGTAGAGGTGATGGCGAGATGTTGTGGGTGTAAGTTGATTGGCGGTGATGATTGTGTAAGACGAAGGAGGTTTGAATGTTGTACACTACCTTCTTCCGCATGTAGAGGTTATGGCGTGATGTTGTGGGTGTAAGTTGATTGGCGGTGAGGAGTTGTGTAAGACGAAGGAGGTTTGAATGTTGTACACTACCTTCTTCCGCATGTAGAGGTTATGGCGTGATGTTGTGGGTGTAAGTTGATGGCGGTGATGAGTTGTGTAAGACGAAGGAGGTTTGAATGTTGTACACTACCTTCTTCCGCAGGTAGAGGTTATGGCGTAATGTTGTGGGTGTAAGTTGATTGGCGGTGATGAGTTGTGTAAGACGAAGGAGGTTTGAATGTTGTACACTACCTTCTTCCGCATGTAGAGGTTATGGCGTGATGTTGTGGGTGTAAGTTGATTGGCGGTGATGAGTTGTGTAAGACGAAGTAGGGTAGAATGTTGTGCACCACATTCTTCTCCATGTAGAGGTAATGTCGAGATGTTGTTGGTTTAAGTTGATTGGCGGTGATGAGTTGTGTAAGACGAAGGCGGGTAGAATGTTGTGCACCACCTTCTTCACATTGTAGAGGTGATGGCGAGATGTCGTTGGTGTAAGATGATTGTCGGTGATGAGTTTTGTAAGAGGAACGAGGGTAGAATGTTGTGCACCACCTTCTTCACCATGTAGAGGTGATGGTGAGATGTCGTTGGTGTAAGTTGATTGGCGGTGATGAGTTGTGTAAGACAAAGGAAAGTAGAATGTTGTGCACCACCTTCTTCCCCATTTAGAGGTAATGGCGAGATATTGTGGGTGTCAGTTGATTGGCGGTGATGAGTTGTGTAAGACGAAGGAGGGTAGAATGTTGTGCACCACCTTCTTCCCCATGTAGAGGTGATGGCGAGATGTTGTGGGGTGTAAGTGATTCGCGGTGATGAGTTATGTCGGACGAAGGAGGGTAGAATGTTGTGCACCACCTTCTTCCCCATTTAGAGGTAATGGCGAGATATTGTGGGTGTCAGTTGATTGGCGGTGATGAGTTGTGTAAGACGAAGTAGGGTAGAATGTTGTGCACCACCTTCTTCCCCATGTAGAGGTGATGGCGAGATGTTGTTGGTTTAAGTTGATTGGAGGTGATGAGTTGTGTAAGACGAAGGAGGGTAGAATGTTGTGCACAACCTTCTTCACCATGTAGAGGTGATGGCGAGATGTTGTGGGTGTAAGTTGATTGGCGGTGATGAGTTGTGTATGACGAAGGAAAGTAGAATGTTGTGCACCACCTTCTTCCCCATTAGAGGTGATGGTGAGATGTCGTTGGTGTAAGTTGATTGGCGGTGATGAGTTGTGTATGACGAAGGAAAGTAGAATGTTGTGCACCACCTTCTTCCCCATTTAGAGGTAATGGCGAGATATTGTGGGTCTAAGTTGATTGGCGGTGATGAGTTGTGTAAGACGAAGGAGGTTTGAATGTTGTACACTACCTTCTTCCGCATGTAGAGGTTATGGCGTGATGTTGTGGGTGTAAGTTGATTGGCGGTGATGAGTTGTGTAGGAAGAAGTAGGGTAGAATGTTGTGCACCACCTTCTTCCCCATGTAGAGGTGATGGCGAGATGTTGTGGGTGTAAGTTGATTCGCGGTGATGAGTTATGTCGGACGAATGAGGGTAGAATGTTGTGCACCACCTTCTTCCCCATTTAGAGGTAATGGCGAGATATTGTGGGTGTCAGTTGATTGGCGGTGATGAGTTGTGTAAGACGAAGTAGGGTAGAATGTTGTGCACCACCTTCTTCCCCATGTAGAGGTGATGGCGAGATGTTGTTGGTTTAAGTTGATTGGAGGTGATGAGTTGTGTAAGACGAAGGAGGGTAGAATGTTGTGCACCACCTTCTTCCCCATTTAGAGGTAATGGCGAGATATTGTGGGTGTCAGTTGATTGGCGGTGATGAGTTGTGTAAGACGAAGTAGGGTAGAATGTTGTGCACCACCTTCTTCCCCATGTAGAGGTGATGGCGAGATGTTGTGGGTGTAAGTTGATTCGCGGTGATGAGTTATGTCGGACGAAGGAGGGTAGAATGTTGTGCACCACCTTCTTCCCCATTTAGAGGTAATGGCGAGATATTGTGGGTGTCAGTTGATTGGCGGTGATGAGTTGTGTATGACGAAGGATGGTAGAATGTTGCGCACCACCTTCTTCTCCATGTAGAGGTAATGGCGAGATATTGTGGGTGTAAGTTGATTGGCGGTGATGAGTTGTGTAAGACGAAGTAGGGTAGAATGTTGTGCACAACCTTCTTCACCATGTAGAGGTGATGGCGAGATGTTGTGGGTGTAAGTTGATTGGCGGTGATGAGTTTTGTATTGCGAAGGAGGGTAGAATGTTGTGCACCACCTTCTTCCCCATGTAGAGGTGATGGTGAGATGTCGTTGGTGTAAGTTGATTGGCGGTGATGAGTTGTGTATGACGAAGGAAAGTAGAATGTTGTGCACCACCTTCTTCCCCATTTAGAGGTAATGGCGAGATATTGTGGGTCTAAGTTGATTGGCGGTGATGAGTTGTGTAAGACGAAGGAGGTTTGAATGTTGTACACTACCTTCTTCCGCATGTAGAGGTTATGGCGTGATGTTGTGGGTGTAAGTTGATTGGCGGTGATGAGTTGTGTAGGAAGAAGTAGGGTAGAATGTTGTGCACCACATTCTTCTCCATGTAGAGGTGATGGCGAGATGTTGTTGGTTTAAGTTGATTGGCGGTGATGAGTTGTGTAAGACGAAGGAGGGTAGAATGTTGTGCACAAACTTCTTCACCATGTAGAGGTGATGGCGAGATGTTGTGGGTGTAAGTTTATTGTCGGTGATGAGTTGTGTAAGAGGAAGGAGGGTAGAATGTTGTGCACCACCTTCTTCACCATGTAGAGGTGATGGCGAGATGTTGTGGGTGTAAGTTTATTGTCGGTGATGAGTTGTGTAAGAGGAAGGAGGGTAGAATGTTGTGCACCACTTTGTTCCCCATGTAGAGGTGATGGCGAGATGTTGTGGGTGTAAGTTGATTCGCGGTGATGAGTTATGTCGGACGAAGGAGGGTAGAATGTTGTGCACCACCTTCTTCCCCATTTAGAGGTAATGGCGAGATATTGTGGGTGTCAGTTGATTGGCGGTGATGAGTTGTGTAAGACGAAGTAGGGTAGAATGTTGTGCACCACCTTCTTCACCATGTAGAGGTGATGGCGAGATGTTGTTGGTTTAAGTTGATTGGAGGTGATGAGTTGTGTAAGACGAAGGAGGGTAGAATGTTGTGCACAACCTTCTTCACCATGTAGAGGTGATGGCGAGATGTTGTGGGTGTAAGTTGATTGGCGGTGATGAGTTGTGTATGACGAAGGATTGTAGAATGTTGCGCACCACCTTCTTCTCCATGTAGAGGTAATGGCGAGATGTTGTGGGTGTAAGTTGATTGGCGGTGATGAGTTGTGTAAGACGAAGGAGGGTAGAATGTTGTGCACAACCTTCTTCACCATGTAGAGGTGATGGCGAGATGTTGTGGGTGTAAGTTGATAGGCGGTGATGAGTTGTGTAAGACGAAGGAAAGTAGAATGTTGTGCACCACCTTCTTCCCCATTTAGAGGTAATGGCGAGATATTGTGGGTCTAAGTTGATTGGCGGTGATGAGTTGTGTAAGACGAAGGAGGTTTGAATGTTGTACACTAACTTCTTCCGCATGTAGAGGTTATGGCGTGATGTTGTGGGTGTAAGTTGATTGGCGGTGATGAGTTGTGTAGGAAGAAGTAGGGTAGATGTTGTGCACCACATTCTTTCACCATGTAGAGGTGATGGCGAGATGTTGTTGGTTTAAGTTGATTGGCGGTGATGAGTTGTGTAAGACGAAGGAGGGTAGAATGTTGTGCACAAACTTCTTCACCATGTAGAGGTGATGGCGAGATGTTGTGGGTGTAAGTTTATTGTCGGTGATGAGTTGTGTAAGAGAAGGAGGGTAGAATTTGTGGCACCACCTTCTTCACCATGTAGAGGTGATGGCGAGATGTTGTGGGTGTAAGTTGATTTCGCGGTGATGAGTTATGTCGGACGAAGGAGTGTAGAATGTGTGCACCACCTTCTTCCCCATTTAGAGGTAATGGCGAGATATTGTTGGTGTCAGTTGATTGGCGGTGCTGAGTTGTGTAAGACGAAGTAGGGTCGAATGTTGTGCACCACCCTTCTTCACCATGTAGAGGTGATGGCGAGATGTTGTTGGTTTTAAATTGATTGGAGGTGATGAGTTGTGTAAGACGAAGGAGGGTAGAATGTTGGTGCACAACCTTCTTCACCTGTAGAGGTGATGGCGAGATGTTGTGGGTCTAAGTTGATTGGCGGTGATGAGTTGTGTATGACGAAGGATGGTAGAATGTTGCGCACCACCTTCTTCTCCATGTAGAGGTAATGGCGTGATGTTGTGGGTGTAAGTTGATTGGCGGTGATGAGTTGTGTAAGACGAAGGAGGGTAGAATGTTGTGCACAACCTTCTTCACCATGTAGAGGTGATGGCGAGATGTTGTGGGTGTAAGTTGATTGGCGGTGATGAGTTGTGTAGGACGAAGGAGGGTAGAATGTTGTGCACCACCTTCTTCCCCATGTAGAGGTGATGGTGAGATGTCGTTGGTGTAAGTTGATAGGCGGTGATGAGTTGTGTAAGACGAAGGAAAGTAGAATGTTGTGCACCACCTTCTTCCCCATTTAGAGGTAATGGCGAGATATTGTGGGTCTAAGTTGATTGGCGTTGATGAGTTGTGTAAGACGAAGGAGGTTTGAATGTTGTACACTACCTTCTTCCGCATGTAGAGGTTATGGCGTGATGTTGTGGGTTTAAGTTGATTGGCGGTGATGAGTTGTGTAAGACGAAGGAGGGTAGAATGTTGTGCACCACCTTCTTCCCCATATAGAGGTGATGGTGAGATGTCGTTGGTGTAAGTTGATAGGCGGTGATGAGTTGTGTAAGACGAAGGATGGTAGAATGTTGTGCACCACCTTCTTCCCCATTTAGAGGTAATGGCGAGATATTGTGGGTGTAAGTTGATTGGCGGTGATGAGTTGTGTAAGACGAAGGAGGTTTGAATGTTGTACACTACCTTCTATCCCATGTAGAGGCGATGGCGAGATGTTGTGGGTGTAAGTTGATTCACGGTGATGAGTTATGTCGGACGAAGGGGGATTGAATGTTGTGCATCACCTTCTCCCACATGTAGAAGTGATTGCGAGCTGTTGTGGTGTGTAGTTGATTGGGCGGTGATGAGTTGTGTAGGTACGAAGGAGGGTAAGGATGTTGTGGCCACCACCTTCTTCCCCATGATAGAGGTGAGTGGCGAGAGTTGGGGTGTTGTAAAATGATTGGCGGTGATGAGTTGTGTAAAGAGGAAAGGAGGGTGGAATATTGTTGCACCCCTTCTTCCCCATTTAGAGGTATTGGCGAGATATGGTGGGTGTCAGTTGATTGGCGGGGTGATGAGTTTGTGTAAGACAGAGGAGGTTTGAATGTTGTGCACCACCTTCTTCCCCATGTAGATTTGATGGCGAGATGTCGAGGGTGTAAGTTGATTGGCGGTGATGAGTTGTGTAGGACGAAGGAGGGTAGAATGTGTGCCCACCTTCTTCCCCATGTAGAGGTGATGGCGAGATGTTGTGGGTGTAAGTTGATTGGCGGTGATGAGTTGTGTAGACGAAGGAGGGTAGAATGTTGTGCACCACCTTCTTCCCCATGTAGAGGTGATGGCGAGATGTTGTGGTGTAAGTTGATTGGCGGTGATGAGTTGTGTAAGACGAAGGAGGGTAGAATGTTGTGCACCACCTTCTTCCCCATGTAGAAGTGATGGCGAGATGTTGTGGGTGTAAGTTGATTGGCGGTGATGAGTTGTGTAGGACGAAGGAGGGTAGAATGTTGTGCACCACCTCTTCCCCATGTAGAGGTGATGGCGAGATTTTGTGGGTGTAAGTTGATTGGCGGTGATGAGTTTGTGTATGACGACGAGGGTGAACTCCGCCATCCAGATTTTTCATTAAAAAACGCCCCGGCCCGGGTCTGTCCATCTGTAAATAGTGTGAAATGTTTATTATATAACCTTTGAAAGGGATAAGTGTGTACGTGCTTGATACATTTGGAACAATCACCCTGGTACCCTTTCCAGTGCTGCTGGCTATTACGTATTGGCTGAACCCTGAAGGCCTCCAAGTGAATTGACGGTGTTAAATTCTTTGTACTACCGTACTCCAACGACAACATTTTTTCTACGCTCCCTGATGTTAGGGTAACCAACCACTATAATCTGTTACAATACAGACAGCTTGACTTGTTACTATCTCCAAATACCATCGTATTCCACTAGTCATTTTATCCTGTCTTTGTAATACACTACAATCAATTGATGCATTATTACACACACACGGACACTTGGTTTATTCTTACTTCTTTAATGTCAATTAGATTAATTTAGAAGTGTGAATTAAACTAACTGAAAAAAATCATCTTCAGTGACTTGCGTACACCACAGCATCCTAAAGTTCATTTCCACCTCATAAATTTACTAGTTTGGTCCATAGGCACCTTCATATTATTAACCATATACACGACTATTCGTACATCAAAAAGTTTTTATCTCTTAGTACTATACCGACATAGCAATAAAAATCAATAACTTAGGGCATACTTTAGTACCTAAATGACATTCCCCATTGTTTTGTATATAGTCAAAGGTCCCCTCTTCCCGTCCAACCTCTGTAAGAATTCGAATTATTAAGTCGACAGTCCTACTATATAAGAAAACATATTGTTCTATATTAACTAATAAATGAGTGACAATTT
>JALJAT010000026.1:40543-96031 GCA_034768735.1 Schistosoma mekongi
ATTAAGGTGGTGCACAATTCCACCCTCCTTCGTTCTAATACACATCATCTCATCCCGCCAATCACTTACACCCAAGACTCTCGCCACAACTCTACATGGGGAGAAGGTGGTGCAAAACATTCCACCATCCTTTTCCTACAAATCTCATTCAACGCCAATCAACTTACACCCACACCTCGCGCCATCACCTCTACATGGTGAAGAATTTTTTGCACACATTCTACCTCCATCGTCTTACAAAACTCATCACGCGCCAATCAACTTAACACCAACAACATCTCGCCATCACCTCTCACATTTAGAATATCGGTGGTGCACAAACCGTCTAACCCTACTCCTCTTTCCCAACGCTCACCGCCAATCAACTGACACCCACGACATATCGCATACGCTCAACATTGGGAAGAAGGTGGTGCCCAACATTCTACCCTCCTTCTGCCTCACAACTCATCACGCCATCAACTTACACCCACAACATCTCGCCGATCACCTCTACAATGGGGAAGAAGGTGGTGCACAACATTCTAATCTACCCTCCTTCCTATTTCACAACTCATCACCGCCAGCAACTACACCCACAACACTCGCCATCACCTCTACATGGGGAGAAGTTGTTCACAATTCTACCATCCTTCCTCTTACACAACTCTCACCGCCAATCAACTTACAACACACAACATCTCGCCATCACCTCTAAATGGGAAGAAGTTGGTGCACATAACTTCTAACCTTCCTTCCTATTTCACAACGCATCAAACCGCCAACAACTTACAAACACAACATCTCGCCTCACCTCTACCAAAAAAATTGGGGGAAGAAGGTGGTGCACAACATTCTACGCCTCCTTCCTCTTACACAACTCATCACCGCCATCACTTAAACCCTCATCATATCGCCATCCCTCTACATGGGGAAGAAGTGGTTGCACAACATTCTACCATCCGTCTCTTACACACTCATCACCGCCATCACTTACACCCCACATCTCGCCATCACCTCTACATGGGGAAGAATGTTGGTGCACAACTTCTACCCTCCTTCCTCTTACCAAATCATCACCGCCAATCAACTTACACACACAACCTCTCGCCATTACCTCTACATGGGTAAGAAGGTGTGGTCCATTATTCTACCCTCCTTCTTCCTACACAACTCATCACCCGGCCAATCACTTACACCCCAACATCTCGCCTCACCTCTACATGGAATAATGTGGTGCAAAACATTCTAAACCCCTCCTTCCTCTTACACAACTCACACCGCCAATCACTTACACCACAACATCTCGCCATCACTTCTAACATGGGGTAGAAGGTGATGCATACATTCATCCCCGTGTCGTCCTACATAACTCATCACCTCCGAATTCAACTTACACCCACAACATCTCGCATCACCTTCTCTACCTGGGAAGAAGGTAGTGACAAATTTCAAACCTCCTTCGTCTTACCAACTCATCACGCCAATCAACTTACACCCACAATTCTCGCCATTACCTCTAAATGGGAATAAGGTTGCACAACATTCGACCCTCCTCGTCTTACACAACTCATCACCGCCATCATCTTACACAAAAACATATCGCCGATCACCTCTAGCATGGGCAGAAGTTGTGCACAATATTCAACCCTCCTTCCTCTTACACACTCATCACCGCCAATCATCTTTACACCCCCAAAATTTTGCTATCAACTCTACATGGTAAAAATGTGGTGCACTAACCTTCTACCCTCCGTTGTAATACACAACTCATCATCCGCCATCAACTTACACCCACAACATCTCCGCCATCACCTCTACTGAGGAGAAGCTGGGGCCACATTCGACCCTCCTGTCGTCTAACCACTCTCACCGGCCAATCCACTTACACCCACAACCACGCCATAACCTCTACATCGGAAGACGGTAGTGTAAACAGTCCAAACATCCTTCCTCTTACAACTCCATCACCGCCCATCAACATCGACCCACAATATCTCGCCATTACCTCTAAATGAATAGATGTGGTGCACACATTCTACCCTCCTTCCTCTTTACCACCTCATCACCGCCATCACTTACAACACCCAACGACATCCATCCCCCCCAAAAAAAAAACCCCATTGCCACCTCTACCTGGGGAAGAAGGTGGTGCACAACATTCTACCCTCCTTCGTCCTCCACAACTCTCACGCCAACAACTTACCCCCCTACAGTGTCTCGCCATTCCCTCACATGGAGAAGATGTTGTGCACAAAATTCTACCCCTTCGTCCTACACAACTCATCACCCGCAATCAACTTCACCCCCAATCAGCTCGCCATTACCTCTACATGGAGAAACGTGGTGCACCAACATTCTACCCGTCCTTCGTCCTACACAACCTCATCACCGCCAATCAACTACAACCCACACCATCTCATCCATCACCTCTACATGGGGAAGAAGTTGGTGCACAACATTCTCCCTCCTTCGTCCACACAACTCAATCACCGCCAAAAGAGTCTTACTACACCACAACATCTCTCCATCACCTCTACATGGGGAAGAAGTTGGTGCCAACATCTACCCTCCTTCTTCAACCCAACTCTTACGCCAATCATCTTACCCACCCCCAACCTCGCCATCACTCTACCTGAAGACGAAGGTGTGCTAAACATTCTACATCTTCGTCCTACACACCCTCATCACCGCCATCAACTAACCCACAACATCTCTCTCTAAATCGCGTCTCTAATGGGGAAGAAGGTGGTGTCAACATTCTACCCTCCTTTGGCCTACACAACTTTTCAACCGCCATAAACTTACACACACAACATTTCGCCATCTCCCTCTACATGGGGAGGAAGGTGGTGCTCAACATTCAAGAGCACCTTCGTCCTACACATCCCATCCCCGCCAATCAGGTACACCCCAACATCTCGCCATCAATTCTACATGGGGTAAATTGAAGCACAACATTCACTCCCCCTCGACTAACATACTCATCCCCGCGAATCACTTACACCCACAACATCTCGCCTCGCCTCTACTGGCTAGAAGGTAGTGTACAACATTCAACCTCCTTCGTCTTACACAAACTCAGCACCGGCCATCAACTTACACCCACATAGCTCGCCAGTTCCCTCTAATGGGAAGAAGGTGTGTGCACAACATTCTCCTCATCGTCTTACACAACTCACAACCCGCCAATCTCTTACACCCACAACATCTCGCATCACCTCTAATGGTGAAGAAGTGTGCACAACATCAATTCAACCCGCCTTCCTCTTACACCTTCATCACCGAAATCCTCTTACACCCCCAAAATATTGCCTATCAACTCTACATGGTAAAATTTGGTTGCAGAACTTTCACCCTCCTTTGTAATCCACAACTCATCACCGCCACTCAACTTACAACCCACACCACGCCATATAAACCTTCTACATGCTGAGAATGTAGTGTACAACATCAACCTCCTTCGTCTTACACAGCTCATCACCGCCCATTCAACTTAGAACCCACAATATCTCGCCATGACCTTCTAAAGACTAATAAATTTGTGCACATCATTCTACTTCCTTCGTAGTACACACCTCATCACCGCCAATCAACTTACACCAACTACATCTCACCATCACCTCTACTGGGGAAGAATGTGGTTGCACATACATTCACCCTCCTTGTACTACCAACTCATCACCGAGCCAATCAACTACACCCCACCCACTTTTTTTAACCAATCTCGCCCTTTACCTCTACATGGAGAAGCGGGTGCACAAAAGTCCTACCTCCTTCGTCCTCGCAACTCATCACCGCCAATCAACTTTCCCACAATATCTCGCCATTACCTCTACATGGAGAAGAAGTGGTGCACAAACATTCTACCCTCCTTCGTCCTCACACCTACTCATCACCGCCAATCACTTACCCCCCACGAACATCTCACCATCACCTCTCATTGGGAAGAAGTGTGCAAAACGTCTACCATCCCCCTTCCTTCGTCCTACCAACTCATCAACCGCCAAATATCGACACCAACACATCTCTCCCTCACCTCTACATGGGGAAGAAGTGGTTCATCAACATTCGTACCCTCCTTCGTCCAACACAACTCATTACCGCCAATCATCTTACACCCACAACAGCTCGCCATCACCTCTACATGAAGACGAAGGTGGTGCTAAACATTCTACAATCTTTCGTCCTACACAACTCATCACCGCCAATCAACTAACACGCACAACATCTCGAAATCACCTCTACATGGGGAAGAAGGTGGTGCACAACATTCTACCCTCCTTTGGCCTACACAACTTTTCACCGCCAATAAACTTACACACACAACATTTCGCCATCACCTCTACATGGGGAAGAAGGTGGTGCTCAACATTCTAAGCTCCTTCGTCCTACACATCTCATCACCGCCAATCAACTTACACCCACAACATCTCGCCATCGCCTCTCCATGGATGAAGTAGTGTACAACAGTCCAAACCTCCTTCCGTCTTACACAACTCATCACGCAATCCACTTACACCCACCTATCTCGCCATTACCTCTAAATGGGGAAGAAGTGGTGCAAACATTCAAACCCTCTTCCTCTCCACACCCATCACCGACAATCATCTTACACCCCCAAAATATTGCTATCACCCTACTGGTAAAAATTTTGCATAACAGTCGACCCTCCTTTATCACAACTCATCACCGCCATCAACTTACACCCACAACCTCGCCATCACCCCTCTACTGAGGAAGAATGTGGTGCACACATTCTACCCTCCTCGTCTAAACACCATCACCGCCAAGCCACTTACAACCCCAACCCCGCCATAACCTCTACAAAATGCTGAGAAGTTATGTACAACATTCAAACCGTCCTTCGTCGTCTTACACAGCTCATCAAGCGCCAATCAACTACCCCCAATATCTCCGCCCATTACCTCTAAATGAATAATAAGGTGGTGCAGCACATTCTACGTTCCTTCGATTACACATCTCATCAGCCAGCAAATCAACTTACACCAACGACATCTCCCATCACCTCTACATGAGGAAGAACGGGTGTTTCACACATCTACCCTCCTTTTCCTTCTTCCTACACACTCATCACAGCCATAAACTTAAACCCACAACATCTCGCCACACCTCTACATGGAGAAGAAGGTGGTGCACAACATTCTACCTCCTTCGTACTCACAACTCATCACCACCGCCATCAACATTACACCACAACATCTCGGCCCAAATTTTTTTTTACCTCTACATGGAGAAGAAGTGGTGCACAACTTCTACCCTCCTTCGTCTACCAACTCATCCCTCCAAATCACTTCACACCCACAACGCTCACCACACCTCTACATGGGAAGAATTTGGGGTACAACATTCTACACCCTTTCGTCTTACACAACTCATCACCACCAGCCAAACATCTTCACCAACAACATCTCACCACACCTCTACTGGCAAGAAGGTGTGCACAACATTCTCACCCTCCGTTCGTCTTACACAACGCTCACCGCCCAACTCTACACACAACATCTCTCTCTCGCCATCACCTCTACATGAAGACTAGATGTTGGGTGCTCAACATTCTACAATCTTTCCGCTCCTACACAAGTAATCAACCGCCATTAACTAACACCGGCACACATCTCGCATCCCTCGACTTGGGAAGAAGGTGTGCAACACATCACCCTCCTGTGCCCCAAATTTTTCACCGCCACATAAACTTAACAACCCACACAACATCTCGCCCTCACCTCTACATGGGGAAAATGGTTCTTCAAAATTCTAAGCTCCTTCGTCTACCATCTCAATCACCCGCCAATCACGTACATGCACAACATCCAGACCATCACCTCTACAGGGAAGAAGGGGTGCACACATTCTACCCTCTTCGTCTTTACCAACTACACACCGAACAGCCAATCAACCTTAAACCCCACAACATCTTCCCATCACCATCTACATGAAGAAGTGGTGCACAACATTCACCTCCTTCGTCCTACACAACGCATTACCGCCAATCATCTGACACCCACAACATCTCGCCATCACCTCTACATGAGCCGAATTTTGTGCTAAACATCTACAATCTTTCGTCCTACACAACTCATCACCGCCAATCAACTACACGCACAACATCTCTAAATCACCTCTCATGGTGAAGAAGGTGGCACAACTCACCCTCCTTTGGCCTACACAACTTTTCACCGCCAATAAACTTACCACGCACCATTCGCCATCGACCTCTACATGGGGACAAGGTTGGGTCTCAACATTCTAACTCCTTCGTCCTACACATTCAGCACCAGCCATCAATTTCACCCAAACATCTCGCCATCAATTCTACATGGGGTAGAAGTTGATGCACAACATTCAATCCCCCTTCGTACTACATATCTTCATCACCAAGCGAAATCAACGTACCCACAACATCTCTCCATCGCCTCTACATGGATTAGAAGTAGTACAAAATCGAGGAGGCAACCTCCTTCGTCTACCCAACTCATCAACCGCCAATCAACTTACACCCACACTATCTCGCCATACCTCTAATTGGGGAAAGTGGTGCACACTATTCTCACCCTCCAATCGTCGTACACACTCTCACCGCCAATCATCTTACCCCACAACATCTCGCCATACCTCTAACATGGGGAAGAATTGTGCACAACATTCACCCCTCCTTCCTCTTACACAACTCATCACCGACAATCATCTTAACACCCCCAAATATGGCTACAACTCACATGTAAAAATGTTGTGCATAACTCTAACCCTCCTTTGGTAATACACAACGCATCACCGCCATCAATTACCACCAATCCTCTCGGCCATCACCTCTACATGAGGAAAAGGTGGTGCACAACATTCTACCCTCCTTCGTCCTAACCACTCATCGACCGCCCAATCACTTACAACCCACAACCCACCCAAAAACGCTATACATCGAAGAAGTAGGTACAACATTCAACCTCCTTCGCCTTACACAGCTCATCACCGCCAATCAACTTAGACGCGACAATATCGCGCCATTACCTCTAATTGATAATAATGGTGCACAACATTCTACTTTCCTTCGTATTAACACTCATCACCGCCATCAACTTACACCAACGACAAACATGCACCATCACCTCGACTGGGAAGAAGGTGTGTTACAACATTCTACCTCCTTCGTCTGACAAAAATACAACTCATCCCCGGCCAATCAACTTACAACCCCAACATCTCGCCATCACCTCTACTGAGGAAGAAGGTTGCACACCATTCTACCCTCCTTCTCCTACACAATCATCACCGCCAATAAACTACCCCACATCTCGCCATTACCTCCTACATGGAAAGAAGGTGGTGCACAACCTCCTACCCTCCTTCGTCCTACACACTCATCACGCGCATCAACTTACACTACAACATCTCGCCATTACCTCTACAGGGAGAAGAAGTGGTGCCCAACATTCTACCCTCCTTCGTCCTACCACTCATCACCGCCAATCAACTTACACCCACAACATCTCACCATCACCTCTACATGGGGAAGAAGGTGGTGTACAACATTCTACCCTCCTTCGTCTTACACAACTCATCACCGCCAAACATCTTACACCAACAACATCTCACCATCACCTCTACATGGGCAAGAAGGTGGTGCACAACATTCTACCCTACTTCGTCTTACACAACTCATCACCGCCAAACATCATACACCCACAACATCTCGCCATCACCTCTACATGAAGACGAAGGTGGTGCTCAACATTCTACAATCTTTCGTCCTACACAAGTAATCACCGCCAATCAACTAACACGCACAACATCTCGCAATCACCTCTACTTGGGGAAGAAGGTGGTGCACAACATTCTACCCTCCTTTGTCCTACACAAATTTTCACCGCCAATTAACTTACACCCACAACATCTCGCCATCACCTCTACATGGGGAAGAAGTTGTGCTCAACATTCTAAGATCCTTCGTCCTACACATCTCATCACCGCCAATAAACTTACATGCACAACATCTCGCCATCACCTCTACATGGGAAAAGGGGTGCACACATTCTACCCTCCTTCGTCTTACACCACATCCTCACCGCCATCAACTTAAACCCACACATCTGCCATCACCGTCTACATGGGGAATATGGGGTGCACAACATTCACCCTCCTTCGTCCTACACAACTCATACCGCATATTCAATTTAACCCCACAACATCTCTCCATCACATCTACATGGGAAGAAGGTGGTGCACAACATTCGACCCCCTTCGTCCTCACAACTCCTCACCGCCAATTCAACTAAACCGCACAACACTCGAAATCACCTCTACATGGGAATAAGGTGGATTCACACATTCTAAACCCTCCTTGGCCTACACCACTTTTCACCGCCCACTAAACGTACACACGCAAACTTTCGCCATCACCGTCTACATGGGGAGAGGTGGTTCTCACTTCCAACTCCTTCGTCCTACACTCGCAATCACCGCCATCAAGTTACACCCACACCATCTCGCCATCCCTTCTACATTGGTAGAAGTTGATCCAACCTCAGCCCCTTCTGATACTAATCTCATCAACCAACCGCGAATAACTTACACCCACAACATCGCGCCATCGCCTCTACCAACATGGTATGAATGTAGTGTACAACATTCAAACCTCCTCCGTCTTACACACTCACAACACAACAACAAACACAATAAAATCCAAATACATCAGCACAATCAGAAACATCAAACACATCACAAATCCCAAATCACATCAACAAAACACCAAAATCTACACAACATCACCACATACACCACATCACACCCACAGCCACACAACTCCAACCAATCACACAAACAAGCACAACCAACATCCCAAGTCACACATCATCACTCAACAATCAAAGCACACAACACATCAAAATCTCAACAGTCAAAACAATCAATCTAACACAAGCAGATCACAACACACACAACCAAAAACATCAATCAGAACAAACCATCAAAAAAACACACACCAACAATCCACCACAACCAAATCACACCAACATCCAATCAACAAAACATCAACGTTCAAACAATCAACAAACAACACCACAAACATCAACCGCAAAACGAACAAACACAATCAACCAACTCCCAAAACATACAATCACACAAACAACAAACAAACAAACAAAATCAAAATCACACACAATCACACCACAATCACCGCATCACTTACACCCACAATATCTCGCCATTACCTCATGGGAAGAAGGTGGGTGCACAGCAACATTCTACCCTTCCATCGTCTTACACACTCATCAACCGCCAATGCTCTACCCCCAACATCTCTCCATCACCCTCTACATGTTGGAAGTTGGTGCACAACATTCAACCCTCCTTCCTCCTTACACAACTCATGCACCGAACATCCTCTTACACCCCCAAATTGGCTATCAACTCTAATGGTAAAAATGTGGTGCATACACTATCTCCCGCCTTGGAAACACAACTCATCACCGCCATCAAACTTACCCCACAACATCTCAGCACACCAAAAACCCTCTACATGAGGAAGAATGTGGTGCACAACATTCTACCCTCCTCCGTCCTAAACAAATCTTTTCCCTCCATCAACTTACAACAAACCCACAACCACGCCATAACCGCTACTGCGAAGAAGGTAGTGTACCACATCAACCTCCCGTCGTCTTACACATCTCGCACCGCCATCAACTTAGACCCACAAGTCTCGCCATTACCTCTAAATGAATAATAAGGTGGTGCACACATTCACTCTCCTTCGTATTACACAACTCTCCCGCCAATCAACTTTACAAACCAACGACATCTCACCATCACCGCTACTTGGAAGAAGTGGTGTACAACTTCTACCCTCCTTCGTCCTTACACAACTCATCACCGCCAATCCACCTTCCACCCACAACATCTCGCCATCACCTCTACATGTAGGAAAGGTGTGCACCACAGTTCTACCCGCCTCGTCCGACACAACTCATCACCTGCCAATAACTTAAACCCACAACATCTCGCCATTACCTCTACAAGTGAGGAAAAGGTGTGCACACATTCTACCCTCCGCGTCCTACCACAACTCAGCACCCCAATCCACTTACCCACAACATCTCGCCATTACCTCTACATGGCGACTAAGTGTTGCACAACATCTAACCCTCCTTCGTCTACACAACTCATCACCCCAATCACTTACACCCACAACAATCTCACCATCACCTCTACATGGAAAGGTGGGTGTAAAACATATTCTCCCTCCTTCGTCTTACACCACGTCATCACCGCCAACATCTACACCAACAACCTCTCACCATCCCCTCTACATGGCAAGAAGTTGGGCACACATTCTACCCTCCTTCGTCTTAACACACTCATCACCGCCAACCATCTTACACCCACACTCTACCATCACCTCCTACATACGACGAAGTTGTGGCTCAACATTCTACAATCTTTTCGGTCTACACAATTAATCACCGCCAATCAACTATCACTCTACAACATCTCGCAATCACCTTACTGGGGAAGAGGTGTGCCAACATTCGACCCTCCTTTGTCCTACCCCAATTGTCACGCCAATAAACTTACACCCACAACATCCAGCCATCACCTCTACATGGGGAAGAAGATGGTGCTCAACATTCAAGCTCCTTCTTCCCTACACATCGCATCCCGCCATCCACGTACATGCCCAACATCCTCGCATCACCTCTACATGGAAGAATGTGTGCACAACTATTCTACCCGCCTTCGTCTTCCACAACTCAGCACCGCCAATCAATAAACCCACCACATCTTGCCATCAACCTCTATACATGGGGAAAGAAGGGTTCACAACATCTCCCCTCCTTCTGTCCTACACACTCAATATCCGCATAGCAATTTACACACCCAACAGCGCTCCATCACCTCTAACATGGGGAAGAAGGTGGTGCACAACCATTCTACCCTAATTCGTTCCTACACACTCATCACCGCCATCAACTTACACCCACAACATCTCGCATCACTATACATAAAGTGAAGAAGGTGTGCACACATTCTACCCTCCTTGCCTCTTACACCAACACATCACCGCGCACTCAACTTACAAACCCCACATATCGCCATCACCTCTATAAAAATGGGGAGAAGGTAGTGCACCACATTCTACCATCCTTCCTCTTACAACAACTCATCACCAGCCAATCAACTTCAACCCACAACATCTCGGCCATCACCTCTACAATGGGCAGAAGGTGTGTGGCACAACATTCTACCCTCCTTCGACTGACAACACTCATCACCGCCAATCAACTGACACCCACAACATCTCGCAATCACCTTCTACATTGGGAATAAGGTGGGGCACAACATCTACCCCCTTCTCCTACACAACTCTCACCGACAATCACTTAAACACCCACAACAACTCGCCATACACTTCTACTTGGGAGAATGTGGTGCCCAACAATCTACCCTCACTCGTCCTACACCACTCATCACCGCCATCAACTAACACGCACACATCTCACCATCACCTCTACTGTGGAAGAAGTTGGTGCACAACATTCCACCTCCTTCGTCCTACACAACTAATCACAACTCATCACGCCAATCAAATTACACCCACAACAGCTCGCATCACCTCTACATGTGGAAGAAGGGTGCACAACATTCTAAACCCTCCTTCGTCCTACCACCTCATCCCCGCCAATCAACTACACCCACAAAAATCTCGCCATCCACCTCATACATGGGGAAGAAGGTGGTGCATACAACATTCTACACCTCCTTCGTCTACACAATCATCCGCCAATCACCTTACAAACCCACAAAACTCGTCGCCATCCCCTCTACATGGTGAAGGGAAGGTGGTCAACAACATTCTACCACTCCTTCGTCCAACCCAACTCATTAACCGCCAACCATCTTACACCCACAACATCTCGCCTCACCTCTACATTGGAGGAAGGTGGTGATCAAAATTCTACATATTTTCCGTCATTACAACTCATCACACCGCCATCACAACTTACAAACGCACAACCTCTCCACAATCGGCGTCTACTGGGGAAAATGGTCTTGCACAACTCTACACTCCTTGCGTCCCAAACACCTATCACCGCCATCATCTTACACATCTTAACCCACCCTCACGATCTCGCCATCACTATAATTGGGTAAGAATTTGGGTGCAAAAACAATTCTAACCTCCTTCGTCTTACACACCTCATCACCGCCAATCAACTTACACCCCCAACATCTCACCATCCTCGCCATCCCCTCTACCGTGGGGTAAGGAGGTTGTCACAACTCAACCCTCCTCGTCCTACACAACTCATCCCGCCCATAACTTAAACCCACAACATCGCCATTACCTCCTACATGGTAAAGAAGTGATGCACACCTGCTAACCACTCCTTCGTCCTACACACTCCTCACCCCAATCCACTTACACCCACAACATCTCGCATTACCTCTACATGGAGAAGAAGGTGGTGGCACAACCTTCTACCCTCCGTCGTCCTCAACAACGCATCACCGCCAATCACTTACACCCACAAACTCCCCATCCCCTCTACATGGGGATGAAGGTGTATAAACATTCTACCCTCCTTCGGCTTACACAACTCATCACCCCACACATCTTACCCAAACAACATCTCACCATCACCTCTACATTGGGCAAGAAGTTGGGCACAACATTCCTACCCCTTCGCTGACAACACGCATCCACCCGGCCAAACATCTTACAACCCACAACCTCTCACCATCACCTCTACTGAAGACGAAGGTGTTCCACATTCTACATCTTTCGTCCTACACCAGTAATCACCGACCGCCAACAACTCTCCGCACAACATCTCGCAATCACCTCTACTGGGAAGGTTTGTGCCCAACATTCTAACGCCTCCTTTGTCCTACCAAATTTTACAAATTCAACGCCAATAACCTTATTACACCCACAAACTCTTCGCCATCACCGTCCATGGAATAAGATTGTGGCTCACATTCTAAGCTCCTTGCGTCCTACACAGCTCATCCCCCCGCCAATCAACTTACTCCACAACACCGCATCACCGTCTACTGGGGAGGGTGGTGCACAAAATTCTACCCTCCTTCCTCTACACCAACTCATCACCGTCACAACTTAAACCCACAACATCTTGCCATCCCTCTCCATTGGAAAGGTTGCACACCTAATTTCTACCCTCCTTCGTCCCTACACCACATCATATCTCAGATCAATTTAAAGCATACCCACAACTCGCTCCATCCCCTCTAACATGGGAAGAGGTGTTGCACAACATTCTAAGACCCCCTTCGTCTCACCCACCTCATCACCGCCATCACTTACAACCAACACCCACAACACTCGCAATCACCTCTACATGGGGAAGAAGGTATTTCCAACATCTACCATCCTTTCCTCTTACCCAACTCTCCCGCCATCAACTTACCCCACAACTCATCTCGCCATCCCCCTCTACATGGGAAAGGTGGTGGTCAACAAACATTCTAACCTCCTTCGACTTACACCCCTCATCACCGGCCAGTCAACTTACATTACCCCCAACATCTCGCAATCACCTCTACATGGGGAAAAGGTGTGCACACTTCTCCCTCCTTCCGTCCTACCACTCAACAAAACCGACAATCAACTTACGTGGGACACCCCAACATTCTCGCCATCACTTTACTTTGTGAGGATGGTGGGCCAAAACATTCTACCCTCCTTCGTCTCCACCACCTCATCACCGCCAATCAACTAACACGCACAACATCTCAACCATCACTCTACATGGGAGAAGTTGGTGCAACAACATTCTACCCTCCCCGTCGTCCGAACACAACTCATCCCGTCCATCACTTCCACCCACACATCTCGCCATCACCTCTACATGGGGAAGCGGTGGGCAACACCTTCTAACCTCCTTCGTCCTCCATACAACTCTCACCGGCCATCACTTACAACCCCAACAGCTCGCCCTCACCTCTACATTTGGGAAGAACGGTTGGGCACAACTCTCCTCCTCGTCCTACACATACATCACCGCCAGCAACTTCACCCCACATCTCGGCCATCACCTCTACTGGGAAGAAGGTGTGCACAAACAATTCTCACTTCCTTCGTCCACACACTCATTACCGCCACCATCGTACAACCCCACAACATCTCGCCATCACCTCCTACATGGGGAGGAAGTGGTGAATCAAATTCTACATATTTCGTTCCTTCACACACCATCATCACCGCCAACAACTTACCCACACCACCCTCTCCCATCAGCTTCTACATGGGGAAAAAGGTCTTGCCCAACATTCTACCCTCCTTCTCCCTAAACAACTTATCCCGCCAATCATCTTACAACCCCTCAACATCTCGCCATCACCTATAATTGGTAGAAGGTGGTGTGCAAAACTTCTCCCTCCGTCGTACTACACACCTCAGCCCGCCAATCACTTAAACCCACACTCTCGCATCACCTCTACAGGGTGAAGAGGTGGGGCAAACCATTCTACCCTCTTCGTCCTACACAACTCAATACCGCATATCCATTTGAAACACCCACAACCATCTCGGCCATCACCTCTACATGGGAAAAGGGGGTGTGCAACACATCGACCCTCCTTCGTCCTACACAACTCATCAACCGCGAATAACTTACACCCACAACATCCTTGCAATCACCTATACATGGGGAATAAGTGGTGCCCAACATTCGACCTCCTTCGTCCTACACAACTCATCACCGCGAATCCACTTACACCCACCACATCTTGCAATCACCTATACATGGAAGAAGGTGGTGCACAACATTCTAACCCTCCGTCCGTCCTACACACTCATCCCGCCAATCACCGTACACCCCCACATCTCGCCATCACCTCACATGTGAAAGAAAGTTGTGCACCACATTTCTACCCTCCTTCGTACTTAACACAACTCCTAACCAGCCAATCACTTACACCCCAACGCTCGCAATCCCGCTCTACATGGGGAAGAAGTGGTGCACAACATTCTCCCTACGGTCGTCCTACCCAACTTCAATACCGCTATCCTTTAAACACTCCAAACAGGCTCGCCATCACCTCTACCATGGGGAGACGGTGGTGCACAACATTCTACCCTCCTTCGCCTACACAACCTCATCACGCGAATCACTTACACCCACAACATCTTGCAATCACCGATACATGGGGAAGAAGGTGGTGCACAACATTCTACCCTCCTTCGTCCTACACAACTCATCACCGCCAACCAACTTACACACACAACATCTCGCCATCACCTCTACATGGGGAAGAAGGTGGTGCACAACATTCTACCCTCCTTCGTCCTACACAACTCATCACCGCCAATCAACTTACACACACAACATCTCGCCATCACCTCTACATGGGGAAGAAGGTGGTGCCCAACATTCTACCCTCCTTCGTCCTACACAACTCATCCCGCCAATCAACTTACACCCACAACATCTCGCATCACCTCTACATGGGGAAGAAGGTGGTGCACAACATTCTACCCTCCTTCGTCCTACACAACTCATCACCGCCAATCACTTACACCCCACATCTCGCCATCACCTCTACATGGGGAAGAAGGTGGTGCACACATTCTACCCTCCTTCGTCCTACACAACTCATCACCGCCAATCAACTTACACCCACAACATCTCGCCATCACCTCTACATGGGGAAGAAGGTGGTGCACAACATTCTACCCTCCTTCGTCCTACACAACTCATCACCGCCAATCAACTTACACCCACAACATCTCGCCATCACCTCTACATGGGGAAGAAGGTGGTGCACAACATTCTACCCTCCTTCGTCCTACACAACTCTCACCGCCAATCAACTTACACATACAAAATCTCGCCATCACCTTTACTTGGGGAAGAAGGTGGTGCACAACATTCTACCTTGTTTCGTCCTGCACAACTCATCACCGCCAATCAACTTACACCCACAACATCTCGCCATCACCTCTACATGGGGAAGAAGGTGGTGCACAACATTCTAACCCTCTTTCGTCCTACACAACTCATCACCGCCATCAACTTACACACACAACATCTCGCCATCAACTCTACATGGGGAAGAAGGTGGTGCACAACATTCTACCCTCCTTCGTCCTACACAACTCATCACCGCCAATCAACTTACACCCACAACATCTCGCCATCACCTCTACATGGGGAAGAAGGTGGTGCACAACATTCTACCCTCCTTCGTCCTACACAACTCATCACCGCCAATCAACTTACACCCACAACATCTCGCCATCACCTCTACATGGGGAAGAAGGTGGTGCACAACATTCTACCCTCCTTCGTCCTACACAACTCATCACCGCCAATCAACTTACACCCACAACATCTCGCCATCACCTCTACATGGGGAAGAAGGTGGTGCCCAACATTCTACCCTCCTTCGTCCTACACACTCATCACCGCCAATCAACTTACACCCACAACATCTCGCCATCACCTCTACATGGGGAAGAAGGTGGTGCCCAACATTCTACCCTCCTTCGTCCTACACAACTCATCACCGCCAATCAACTTACACCCACAACATCTCGCCCTCACCTCTACATGGGGAAGAAGGTGGTGCACAACATTCTACCCTCCTTCGTCCTACACAACTCATCACCGCCAATCAACTTACACCCACAACACTCGCCATCACCTCTACATTGGAAGAAGGTGGTGCACAACATTCTACCCTCCTTCGTCCTACACACTCATCACCGCCAATCAACTTACACCCACAACATCTCGCCATCACCTCTACATGGGGAAGAAGGTGGTGCACACATTCTACCCTCCTTCGTCCTACACAACTCATCACCGCCATCACTTACACACACAACATCTCGCCATCACTCTACATGGGGAAGAAGGTGGTGCACACATTCTACCCTCCTTCGTCCTACACACTCATCACCGCCATCAACTTACACCCACAACATCTCGCCATCACCTCTACATGGTGAAGAAGGTGGTGCACACATTCTACCCTCCTTCGTCCTACACAACTCATCACCGCCAATCAACTTACACCCACAACATCTCGCCTCACCTCTACATGGGGAAGAGGTGGTGCACAACATCTACCCTCTTTCGTCTACACAACTCATCACCGCCAATCAACTTACACACACAACATCTCGCATCACCTCTACATGTGGAAGAAGGTGGTGCCAACATCTACCCTCTTTCGTCTACACAACTCTCACCGCCAATCACTTACACACACACATCTCGCCATCACTCTACATGGGGAAGAAGGTGGTGCACAACATTCTACCCTCCTTCGTCCTACACAACTCTCACCGCCAATCAACTTACACCACAACATCTCGCATCACCTCTACATGGGGAAGAAGGTGGTGCCACAACATTCTACCCTCCTTCGTCCTACACAACTCATCACCGCCAATCAACTTACACCCACAACATCTCGCCATCACCTCTACATGGTGAAGAAGGTGGTGCACAACATCTACCCTCCTTCGTCCTACACAACTCTCACCGCCAATCAACTTACAACCCACAACATCTCGCCATCACCTCTACATGGGAAGAAGTGGTGCACAACATTCTACCCTCCTTCGTCCTACACAACCATCACCGCCATCAACTTACACCACAACATCTCGCCATCACCTCTACATGGGGAAGAAGGTGGTGCACAACATTCTACCCTCCTTCGTCCTACACAACTCATCCCGCCAATCACTTACACACACAACATCTCGCCATCACCTCTACATGGTGAAGAAGGTGGTGCACAACATCTACCCTCTTTCGTCCTACACAACTCTCACCGCCAATCAACTTACACCCACAACATCTCGCCATCACCTCTACCTGGGGAAGAAGGTGGTGCACAACATTCTACCCTCCTTCGTCCTACACAACTCATCACCGCCAATCAACTTACACCCACAACATCTCGCCATCACCTCTACATGGGGAAGAAGTTGGTGCACAACATTCTACCCTCCTTCGTCCTACACAACTCATCACCGCCATCAACTTACACCCACAACATCTCGCCATCACCTCTCCATGGGGAAGAAGGTTGTGCACAACATCTACCCTCCTTCGTCCTACACACTCATCACCGCCAATCAACTTACACCCACAACATCTCGCATCACCTCTACATGGTGAAGAAGGGGTGCACAACATTCTACCTCCTTCGTCTTACACAACTCATCACCGCCATCAACTTACACACACAACATCTCGCCACACCTCTACATTGGAAGAAGGTGGTGCACAACAGTCTATTCTACCCTCCTTCGTCCTACACAACTCATCACCGCCAATCAACTTACACCCACAACATCTCGCCATCACCTCTACATGTGGAAGAAGGTGGTGCACAACATTCTACCCTCCTTCGTCCTACACACTCATCACCGCCAATCAACTTACACACACAACATCTCGCCCTCACCTCTACATGGGGAAGAAGGTGGTGCACAACATCTACCCTCTTTCGTCCTACAACAACTCATCACCGCCAATCACTTACACCCACAACATCTCGCATCACCTCTACATGGGAAGAAGGTGGTGCACAACTTCTACCCTCTTTCGTCTACACAACTCTCACCGCCAATCAACTTACACACCACAACATCTCGCCATCACCTCTACCTGGGGAAGAAGGTGGTGCACAACTTCTACCCTCTTTCGTCCTACACAACTCTCACCGCCATCAACTTACACACACAACATCTCGCCATCACCTCTACATGGGAAGAAGGTGGTGCACAACATTCTACCCTCCTTCGTAATACACACTCATCACCGCCAATCACTTACACCCACAACATCTCGCCATCACCTCTACATGGGGAAGAAGGTGGTGCACAACATTCTACCCTCCTTCGTCCTACACACTCATCACCGCCAATCAACTTACACCCACAACATCTCGCCATCACCTCTACATGGGGAAGAAGGTGGTGCACAACATTCTACCCTCCTTCGTCCTACACAACTCATCACCGCCAATCAACTTACACACACAACATCTCGCCATCACCTCTACATGGGGAATAAGGTGGTGCACAACATTCTACCCTCCTTCCTCTTACACAACTCATCACCGCCAATCAACTTACACCCACAACATCTCGCCATCACCTCTACATGGGGAAGAAGGTGGTGCACAACATTCTACCCTCCTTCCTCTTACACAACTCATCACCGCCAATCAACTTACACCCACAACATCTCGCCATCACCTCTACATGGGGAAGAAGGTGGTGCACAACATTCTACCCTCCTTCGTCCTACACATCTCATCACCGACAATCAACTTACACCCACAACATCTCGCCATCACCTCTACATGGGGAAGAAGGTGGTGCACAACATTCTACCCTCATTCGTCCTACACAACTCACACCGCCAATCAACTTACAACCCACACATCTCGCCAGCACCTCTACATGGGGAAGAAGGTGGTGCACAACATTCTACCCTCCTTCGTCCTACACAACTCATCACCGACAATCAACTTACACCCACAACATCTCGCCATCACCTCTACATGGGGAAGAAGGTGGTGCACAACATTCTACCCTCCTTCGTCCTACACAACTCATCACCGCCATCAACTTACACCCACAACATCTCGCCATCACCTCTACATGGGGAAGAAGGTTGTGCACAACATTCTACCCTCCTTCGTCCTACACAACTCATCACCGCCAATCAACTTACACCCACAACATCTCGCCATCACCTCTACATGGGGAAGAAGGTGGTGCACAACATTCTACCCTCCTTCGTCCTACACAACTCATCACCGACAATCAACTTACACCCACAACATCTCGCCATCACCTCTACATGGGGAAGAAGGTGGTGCACAACATTCTACCCTCTTTCGTCCTACACAACTCATCACCGCCAATCAACTTACACACACAACATCTCGCCATCACCTCTACATGGGGAAGAAGGTGGTGCACAACATTCTACCCTCCTTCCTCTTACACAACTCATCACCGCCAATCAACTTACACCCACAACATCTCGCCATCACCTCTACATGGGGAAGAAGGTGGTGCACAACATTCTACCCTCCTTCCTCTTACACAACTCATCACCGCCAATCAACTTACACCCACAACATCTCGCCATCACCTCTACATGGGGAAGAGGTGGTGCACAACATTCTACCCTCCTTCGTCCTACACACTCATCACCGCCAATCAACTACACCCACAACATCTCGCCATCACCTCTACATGGGGAAGAAGGTGGTGAACAAGATTCTACCTTCCTTCGACCTACACAACTCATCACCGCCAATCAACTTACACCCACAACATCTCGCCATCAACCTCTACATGGGGAAGAAGGTGGTGCAACAACATTCTACCCTCCTTCGTCCTACACACTCATCACCGACAATCAACTTACACCCACAACACTCGCCATCACCTCTACATGGGGAAGAAGGTGGTGCACAACATTCTACCCTCCTTCGTCCTACACAACTCATCAACCGCCAATCAACTTACACCCACAACATCTCGCCATCACCTCTACATGGGGAAGAAGGTGGTGCACAACATTCTACCCTCCTTCGTCATACACAACTCATCACCGACAATCAACTTACAACCCACAACATCTCGCCATCACCTCTACATGGGGAAGAAGGTGGTGCACAACATTCTACCCTCCTTCGTCCTACACAACTCATCACCGACAATCAACTTACACCCACAACATCTCGCCATCACCTCTACATGGGGAAGAAGGTGGTGCACAACATTCTACCCTCCTTCGTCATACACAACTCATCACCGACAATCAACTTACACCCACAACATCTCGCCATCACCTCTACATGGGGAAGAAGGTGGTGCACAACATTCTACCCTCCTTCGTCCTACACAACTCATCACCGCCAATCAACTTACACACACAACATCTCGCCATCACCTCTACATGTGGAAGAAGGTGGTGCAAAACATTCTACCCTCCTTCGTCCTACACAACTCATCACCGCCAATCAACTACACCCACAACATCTCGCCAGCACCTCTACATGGGGAAGAAGGTGGTGCACAACATTCTACCCTCCTTCCTCTTACACAACTCATCACCGACAATCAACTTACACCCACAACATCTCGCCAGCACCTCTACATGGGGAAGAAGGTGGTGCAACAACATTCTACCCTCTTTCGTCCTACACACTCATCACCGCCAATCAACTACACCCACAACATCTCGCCATCACCTCTACATGGGGAAGAAGGTGGTGCAACAACATTCTACCCTCCTTCGTCCTACACAACTCATCACCGCCAATCAACTTACACCCACAACATCTCGCCATCACCTCTGCATGGGGAAGAAGGTGGTGCACAACATTCTACCATCCTTCCTCTTACACAACTCATCACCGCCAATCAACTACACCCACAACATCTCGCCATCACTCTACATGGGGAAGAAGGTGTGCACAACATTCTACCCTCCTTCCTCTTACACACCATCACCGCCAATCGAACTACACGCCACAACATCTCACCATCACCGCTACTGGGAAAATGGGTGTGCACAAAAGTCTAAATCCTTCGTCCTAAACACTTATCACCGCCAATCAGCTTACAACCCACACCATCTCGCCATCACCTCTACATGGGTAGAAGGTGGTGCCCAACAGTTCTACCCTCCTTCGATCCTCCCCTCTACACAACTCATCACGCCAATCAACAAACACGCCCAACATCCGAACCATCACCCTCCCATGGGAAGAAGTGGTGCACACATTCTACACCCTTCCTCTTACACAACTCATCACCACGCCATCAGACTTACACCCACAACACTCCCATCACCTCTACAGTTGAATATGTATGGCACAACATTCTAGGACCTCTCCTTCCTCTTACACAACTCATCAACGCCAATCAACGTACACCCACCACATCTCTCCATCACCTCTACATTGGAAAGCAGTGGTGCACACATTCTAGCCTCCTTCGTCCTACACATCTCATCACCGACAATCAACTTACACCCAAACATCGTCGCCATTACCTTACATGGGGAAGAAGGTGGTGCACGAAATTCTGACCCCTCCTTCGCCATACAACAACTTGCATCCCCGGGACAATCACTACACCCACACATCTCGCCATCACCGCTACATCGGTAAAGTTGTGCAAACATTCGCCCCTCCTTCGTCATACACCACTCATCCACCGTTGTGCATCACGGTTACCCCCAACAATCTCGCCATTACCATACATGGGAAGAAGGTGGTCGCCAATTTTTCTACCCTCCGTCGTCATACACAACTCATCACCGACACTCAACATTACACCCACAACATCCGCCATCACCTCTAGTCATGGGATGAAGTGGTGCAATAACATTCTAACCCTCCTTCGTCCTACACAACCATCACCGCCATCACTTAAACACACAACATCTCGCCATCACCTCTCATGTGGAAGAAGGTGTTGAAACCATTCTAAAACCATCGCGCCGTCCTACACCAACTCCTCCCCGCCAATCACTTACCCCCCCCTCTCGCCACACTCACAGGGGAAAAGGTTGGTGCACAACATTTATCTACCCTCCTTCCTCTTACACACAACTCACCCGCCAATCAACTTACAACCCACAACACCACCATTCACCTCTACATGGGGAACCTGGGTTGCACATCCTTCTAAAACCCTACTTCGTCCAACACAACTCACACCGCATACATTAACCCCCACAGCCCGCCATCACCTCGACAGGGGCAGAGTTTTAGGCAGTATTCTGCTTCCTTCTGACCTACACGACTCTCACGCCAATCAACTTACCCCACAACATCTCGCTTACCCCTGCTTGTGGAAGAATGGGGGCACAACTTGCTACCATCTTCCTCTTTTCCAACTCATCACCGCCAATCAACTTATACCCCCACAACATCTCGCCATCCACCCTTTACATGGGGAAGAGTAGTGCACATCATTCTAACCTCTTCCTCTTACACAACTCATCAAACGCCAATCAACTTACACCCACAACATCTCACCATCACCTCTCCATTGGGGAAATGGTGGTGCACATCATTCTAACACTCCTTTGTCACTACACAAAACTCTCACCGACAATCACCTTACAAACCAAACCCACAACATCTCTCCACTCGACCTCTTACCTGTGGAGGAAGTTGTGCACAACATTCTACCCTCCGTCGTCCAACCACACGCACCGGGGGGGGGGGGGGCCAATCAACTAACACGCACAACATCTCCCCATCTGACCGCTACATGGAAAATGGTGGTGCACAACATTCTAACCCTCCTTCGACTAAACACTTACACCCAAGGAGCCATCACTTACACCCACAACATTCTCTGCCAGCACCTTACATGGTGAGAATGTGGTGCAACACATTCTACTCTCCTTCCTCGTACACAACTCATCACCGTCATCAACTTACCCCACAACCTCTCGCCATCAACCTCTACATGGGCAGAAGTGGTGCACAACATTCTCCCTCCTTCGCCCTACACAACTCATCACCCCCATCACCTTAGCACCCGCAACATCTCGCCATCACCTCTACATGGGGGAAGATGGTGTGAACAAGATTCTTCCTTTCCTTCGACGGCACGACTCATCACCGCCAATCAACTTACACCCACACATCTCGCCATGACCTCTGCTTGTGGAGAAGGGTGGTGCACAACATCTACCATCCTTCCCTTACACCAACTCAACACCGCCACTCAACTGACACCCACACATCTCGCCATCACCTCACTGGGACGAAGTATGCACAACATTCTATCTACCCTTCCTTCCTCTACCAACTCAGCAACCGCCATCAACTTACAACCACACATCTCGCCATCACCGTCTACATGGGGAAAAGGTGGTGCACAACATTCTACCCTCCTCGTCCTACACAACCTCATCACCGCCACTCAACTTACAACCCCCACATCTCGTCCAATCCCCTATACATGGAAGAAGTTGGTGCAAAACATGTCTACCCTCCTTCGTCCTACACACCTCTCACCGGCCATCACCTAAAAAAAAACCCCCCCACGCACTACCATCTCAACCATCAACTCTACATGGGGAAATGGGTGCAACAACATTGCTTACATCTTCGTCCTAAACACTTATCACCGCCAATCATCTTACACCCACAACATCTCGCCATCCCCACCTCTACATGGGGAGAAGGTGGTGCACCACATTCTCCCCCTCCTTCCCGCTTACACAACCTCATCACCGGCCAATCAACTTAAACCACAAACAGCTCGCCATCACTCTACATGGGGAAGAAGGTGGTGCACAACATTCTACCCTCCTTCGTTCTACACCAACTCATACGTGGACACGCTATCCATTTAAACACCCACAACACTCGCCTCACCTTACTGGGTTCCGAAGGTGGTGCACAACATTCTAGCGCTCCCGTCGTCCACCCAACTATCACCGCCATTAACTTACAACCTACAACATCGTTCTTTTCAAAAATCACCTATACATGTGGACCTCTGAAGTTTGGTCTTTGTGCCATACATTCATATCCTGTTGTCCTACCTCTTACCCAACTCCACTTCACCGTGTCAATCACTTACAACCCACCAACATCCTCGCCATCACCCTCTAATGGGGAAGAGTGGTGACAACATTCGACCCTCCTTCCTCTTACCAACTCCTCAGCTGCATCAACTTACAACCACCTCTCGCAATCACCTATACTGGGAAGAAGGGGGCGCACAAACATTCTACCTCCTTCGTAATCCTACACAACTCATCACCAGCCAATTAACTTACACCTTCAACATCTTTCAATCACCTCACGGGGAAAATTGGTGCACAACATTCTACCCCGCCTCCTCCTGACCGCACTCCATCACGCCAATTAACTTACCCGCAAACATCACGCCATCACCTCTACATGGAGAAGAAAGTGTTTCTGAGCCAACATTATTAACCAAATTCCTCGAAAATCGTCTACACAACTCATCACACGCCAATCAACTTACAACAAAACAACCCACGAAACATGCTCGCATCACCTCTACCATGAGGAAGAAGGTGTCAACAAAAATTCTAACGTCCTTCCGTCCCCGAGGAGGAAATTACACAGACTCACCACCTCGCCATTTTTCTTACAACCCACAACATCCAAACGCCATTACTCTACATGTTGAAGAAGGTAGCAACACCATTCTACCCCTCCTCTCCCTCTTACACAACTTCATCACCTGCCAATCAACGTACAGACAACCACAACAATCTGCCATACCCTCTACATGTGGAGAAGGTGGTGGCACAACATTCTACCCTCCTTCGTCCTACACACTCCTCCACGCGCCAAATCAACTTACACTCCCATCAACACGGGATCGTCTTCAATGCTAACCCTATACTGGGAAGAAGGTATTATGCATACAACATCGTCCTTACCCTCCTTCGCTACCTAAACAGCCCATCAACTCATTCACCCCTCTCTTCCACCAACAGAACTCTCTCCAATCCACCTCTACATTTTGGAATAAGGATATTCACAACATTCGATTACCATCCAGTCTTCCGGTTCTTACACAACTCATCAACGTCCACTCCACGTTACGACCCTCAAACCATCTCCCAATCACCTCTACATGGGAGAAGTGGTGCACAAAATTCTTTCTGTCCCTCCTTCGTTCCTACACAAATCATCACCGCCAATCTTCTTACACATCACCCACAACATCCCTCGCCAGCTCACCCTCTAACATGGTGAACTAGGCACGGTGGTGCCCACATTTCTTCCCTCCTATCCTTGCCTCATACACAACTAAAAAAAAAAAAAAAGATCATCACCGTCCAACAACTACAAACCACAGAACCTCGCCATCAACGCTCTACATTGGGACGAAGGGGGCACGAAACATTCCTACTACCCTCCTTCGTCCTCACCAACCTCATCACCGCCAGCTCATACTTACATCCCACAAAATCTTGGCATTCCCTAACATGGTGAATAAGGTGGTGTCACAACATTCTACCCTTCTTCCTCGTTCACAACTCAGTCAACCGCAATCAACTGTACAAACCCCAACATCTCGCCATCACCTCTACATGTGGAAGAAAAGGATGCACACCATTCTACCCTCCTTCCTCTTCCAACAACTCAATCACCCTCCGCCATCACTTAAAAACCCCACAAACACCTCGCCATCACCTCTACATGGGGTAAGAAGGTGTGAACAACATTCTACCCTCCTTCCGTCCTACACAACTCATCCCCGCCACTCAACTACACCCAAAAATCTTGCATTCCACCCTATACCATGGGGAAGAAGGGAGGTGCACAACATTCTACCCTTCTTCCTCTTTCACAACTCATCAACCGGCCAATCAACTTACACCCCCAACATCTCGCCATCACCTCTACATGGTGATAAGGTAGTGCACACATTCTACCAACCTCCTCCTCTTACACAACTCATCACCGCCAATCAACTTAAACCCACCAACATCTCGCCATCACCTCCTACATGGGGAATAAGTGGGTGAACAACATTCTACACTCCTTCACCTACACGACTCATCACCAGCCAGCAACTTACAACCCAACATCTCGGCCATTACCTCTGCATGGGGAGAAGGTTGTGCACAACATCTATCTACCATCCGTCCTCTTACACAACTCATTTACCGCATCCACTTACACCCCCAACATCTCGCATCACCACTCTACATGGGGAAGAGGGTAGTCACAGCATTTCTACTTTCCTTCTCTTTCACACTCATCACCGCCAATCAACGTACACCCACACATCTCGCCACACCTCTACAGGGGGAATAAGTGTCACAACATTCTATCCTCCTTCGTCCTAAAACAACTCACACCGCAAATCATCTTACACCCACACTCTCCACTCGCAGCACCTCTACATGGGGAAGAAGGTTGGGCACAACATCTACCTCGCCTTCGTCCTACACACTCAACACCGGGGGGGGGGGGGGGGGGGCCAATCAACTTACACCCCCAACATCTCGCCATCCTCTACATGGGGAAGAATGGTGCACACATTCTACCCCCCCTTCGTCTTACATATCACATCACCGCAAATCAACGTACAACCCCCATCTCCGCCATCCCTCTACATTAGGAAAAGGTGGTGCACAAATTCTAGCCCTCCTTCGTCCTAACACCTCTCACCGCCAATCAACTTACACCCACAACATCTCGCCATCAACCTCTACATGGCTCACGGAAGTTGGTCACAACATTCTCCTACCCCCCCTTCGTCTTACACAACTCATCACCGCAATCAACTTACCCCACAACATCTCGCCATCACCTCTACATTAGGAAGAAGGTTGTGCACAACATTCTATCCTCCTTCGTCCTAAACAACTCATCACCGCCAATCACTTACACCCACAACATCTCGCAATCACCTCTACATGGGGAAGAAGGTGGTGCACAACATTCTACCCTCCTTCCTCTTACACAACTCATCACCGCCATCAACTTAAACCCACAATATCCGCCATCACCTCTACATTGGGAAGAAGGTGGTGCACAACATTCTATCCTCCTTCGTCCTAAACAACTCATCACCGCAAATCATCTTACACCCACAACATCTCGCAATCACCTCTACATGGGGAAGAGGTGGTGCACAACATTCTACCCTCTTTAGTCCCTACACAACTCATCACCGCCATCAACTTACACACACAACATCTCGCTATCACCTCTACATTGGAAAGAAGGTGGTGCACAACATTCTACCCTCTTTCGTCCTACACAACTCATCACCGCCAATCATCTTACACCCACAACATCTCGCCATCACCTCTACATGGGGAAGAAGGTGGTGCACAACATTCTACCCTCTTTCGTCCTACACACTCATCACCGCCAATCAACTTACACCCACACATCTCGCCATCACCTCTACAGGGGAAGAAGGTGGTGCACAACAATTCTACCCTCTTTCGTCCTACCAACTCATCACCGCCATCAACTTACACACACAACATCTCGCCATCACCTCTACATTAGGAAGAAGGTTGTGCACAACATTCTACCACCTTCGTCTTACACAACTCATCACCGCCATCAACTTAAACCCACAACATCTCGCCATCACTCGACATTGGAAGAAGGTGGTGCACAACATTCTACCTCCTTCGTCTTTACCACCTCATCACCGCAATCAACTTAAACCCCACATCTCGCAAGCACCCTACATTAGAAAAGGTGTGCAAACATTCTATCCTCCTTCGTCCTAAACAACTCATCACACGCAATTCATCTTACACCCTCAACACACGCAATCACCTCATACAATTGTTTAATAAGTGGTTCACACATTCTACCCTCCTTCGTCCCTACACCACTCATCACGCCAATCACTTACAACCCTCACACTCGCAATCACCTCGACCGGGGAAGAAGGTGGTTCCATCAGCTAACCCTCCTCGCCCTACAAACTCTTACCGCCATCAACTTACAACCCAAAACATCTTGCATACCTATACATGGGGTAGAAGGTGTGTCCCAACATTCTATACCCAACTTCCGCCCTACACATCTCAATACCGCATATCCAATTTAAACACCCACAACCTCTGCCTCACCTCTACTGGTGAGAAGTTGGTGCAGAAACATTCTACCCTCCTTCGCCTGACCCACTCGATCACCGCCATCAACTCCAACCCACAACATTTCGCCATCACCTCTACATGGCTAATAAGGTGGTGCACAACTTCTTACCCTCCTTCTCCTACACATCAACCCCGCAATTAACGTACCACCCCAACCCTCTCAGCCTCACCTCTACATGGGGACTAAGGTGATGCACAAGCCAATTCTACCCTCCTCGGCCTACACAAACGCAACACCGCCAATCAACTTACACCCAAAACCTTGCAATCAACCTATACTGGGGAAGAAGGTGGTGCCAACATTCTACCCAACTTCGTCCTACACAACTCAATACCGCCTATCAATTTAACAAACCCACAACCTCTCGCCATCACCTCTACATGGGGAATAAGTTTTGCACAACAATTCTAACCTCCGTCGTCCTACACACCACACCCAATCACTACAACCCACAACATTTCGCCTCACCTCTACATGGGCCATAGTGGTGCACACACATTCTACCTCCTTCGGTGCTACACAACTCATCACCGCCAATCAACTTACACCCAAAACTCTCGCAATCACCTATACATGGGGAAGAAGGTGGTGCACAACATTCCTAACCTCCTTCGTCCTAAACACTCATCACCGCCAAGAATCTTACACTCACAACATCTCGCCTCCACCATCTACATGGGGAAGAAGTTAGTGCACAACATTCTACCATCCTTCCTCTTAACACTCATCCCGCCAATCAACTACACCCACAACATCTCGCATCACTCTACATGGGGAAGAAGTGGTGCCACATTGCTCCCTCCTTCTTCCTACACCTCATCACCGCCATCACTTACAACCCCACACTCTCGCAATCACCTATGAGGGGAGACTGTAGTGCACAACATTCTCACATCTTCCTCTTACACATTCATCCCCGCAATCCTACTCCCACAACATCTCGCCATCACCTCACATGGGGAAGAAGGTGGTTCACAAAAATTCTTCCCTCCTTCAGTACGACAACACCTCATCACCGCCAATCCACTTACACCCACAACATCTCGCAATCCACCTAACATGGGAGAAGTTGGTGCACAAATCTACCCTCCTTCTCCTAAACCTCAGCAACGCAATCAACGTACTCCCACAACATATCCATCACCTAGACATGGGTAAGAATGTGTGGCCCAATCATTCTACCTCCTTCTTCCTACAGCAACTCAATACCGCATATCAATTTAAACACCCACAACATCTCGCCATCACCGTCTACAGGGGAAGGAGGTATTGCACAATTCTACCATCCTTCCTCTTTACACAATCATCACCGCCAATCACTTACACCCCCAACATCTCGCCATCACCTCTATGTGGAGAAGGTGGTGCCAAATTCTCCCTCCTTGGTACGACACACTCATCACCGCCAATCAACTTACACCCACACACCCCGCAATCCCCTATACTGTTTAAGCAGTGGTGCACAACATTCTCCTCCTTCCTCTTACAAACAACTCATCACCACCGCCAACAACGTACTCCACCAACTCTCGCCATCACCTCTACGGGTAAAGACGGTGGTGCACAAAATTCTTCCCTCCTTCGTACTACCCACTCTCACCGCCAATCACCTGACACCCACAACATCTCGCAATCCCCATACTGGGGCAGAAGGTGTGCAACAACCTTCTACACTCCTTCCTCCTAAACACTCATCACCGCCAATCTTTCTTAACACCCACAACATCCTCGCCATCACCTCTACATGGGGAAGAGGTAGTTCCCAAATTTCTACCATCCTTCCGCTCTTACACAACTCCTCACCGCCATCACCTTACACCCGGCACAACATCTCTCCATCACCCTCTAATGGCGAGAAGTGGTGCACAACATTCTTCCCTCCTTCGTACTACCCCACCTCACCGCCATCACTGTACAAACCCACAACAGCTCGCAATCACCTATACTGGGTAAGAAGGTTGTGCACAACTTCAAACTCCTTCGCCTAAACAACTCATCACCGCGAATCTTCTTACACCCACACATCGCCCCTCACCTCTACAATTGGAAGAGGTAGTGCACACATTCTACCCTCCTTTCTCTTACACAACTCATCACAGCCAATCAACTTACCCACAACATCTCGCCATCACCTCTACATGGGGAAGAGGTGGTGCACCACATTCTTCCCTCCTTCGTACGACACAACTCTCCCCACCGCCATCACATTTACACCCCAACACTCGCAATCACCTATACTGGGGAAAGTTGGGGCACGAACATTCTCAACTCCTTCTCCCTAACACCATCACCCGGCGAATCTCTTACCCCCACAACATCTCCCCATCACCCTCTACATTGTTAAGAGATGTAGTGCACAACATTCTACCATCTTTCCGCTATCCCAACTCATCACCGCCAATCACTTACATCCCACACCATCTCGCCATCCCCTCTACTGGGAAGAAGGGGTCCACGATTCTACCTCCTTTCGGTCCTAAACACTCACTCACACCGCCAATCTTCTTACAACCCCCCACATCTCCCATCAACCGCTCATGGTGAAGAATGTAGTGCAAAAAATTATACCCTCCTTCCTCTTACGCAACTCATCTACCGCCCAATCACGTACTCCCCAACCCGCAATCACTCTACATGGGACGAAGTTGGCACAAAGGTCCTTCCCTACTTCGTCTCCCTACCAACGCTCACCCGCCAATCAAATTACACCCAACAACATCTCGCCAGCACCTCTACCTGGGGAAGAAGTGGTAGCACAAAATTCTTCCCTCCTTCGTCGTACCCAACTCATCACCATGCCAGCACTTCACCACAACAGCTCGCATCACCCTCAAATTGGGAAGAAGGTGGGCACCAACTTCTACACCCCCTTCGGCTACACACTCCTCACCGTCTCCACGTCCAGCCCACAACATCTTGCAACTCACCTATGCATGGGAAGAAGGTTGTGCAAACATTCTACCCTCCTCCCTAATTACACAACCGCGCACCGCCAGAACTGACACCCACAACATCTCGCCTCCCTCTACATGGGGAAGAAGGTGGTGAACACAATTCTTCGCCTCCTTCGACCTAACGCCTCATCACCGCCAATCCAACTTTACACCCACAACATGTCTCATTGTTCCTCTGCATGTCGGAAGCAAGTGGTGCACAACACTTCTCCCCCTCCGCGGTACACAACGCATTTCCCGACCAATTTTACCCCAATAACGCTCGCTATCAACTCTACATGGAAAAGGTGTGCACACATTCCAACAATTCTTTCCTCTTACGCACAAACGCATTAATCCCAATACACACCACCCACAAAAATCACAGTCATCAACTCTACATGGGGATGATTGTAGTGCCCACATCTCCTACGTTCCTTCCTATTTCACAACTCATAACCGCTAATCACTTACACCCAACACAGCTCGCCATCCACCTTTACATGGGGAAGAAAGTTTTTTGCACAACACTCTAACCCTCCTCGGTCGTTACACACTCAGCACCAGTCCAATCAACTTCCCCCACATCATCGCGCCAGAACCTCTACATGGGCAAGAAGGGTGCACAACAGTCTACCTCCCCTATCGTCTTACAAAACTCATTAATTACCGCAATAACTTAACAACAACCTTTCGCCATCCCTCTTACATTTGGAAAGGTGGTGCACAACATTCTATCCCCTTCTTCTAACACCTCATCACCGCCAGCAACGACACCCCGCACATCGCGCAATCACCTATACTTGGGAAGAAGGTGTGCAAACGGCTAAAAAACACCCCTCCTTCGCCCTTTCCCAACTCACCACCGCGAATCAACTTACACCCCACTCTCGCCATCACCTCTACATGTGGAAGAAGGTGGTGCCACCATTCGATCCTCCTTCGTCCCTAAACACTCCATCACCGCCAATCACTACACCCTCAACATCTCGCAATCACTCTACATGGGAACAGAAGGTGGTGCAACACTTCTACCCCCCTCTCTTACCAATCCTCACCGCCATCAACGTAAACCCACACCTCTCCGCCATCACCTCTACATGTGGAAGAAGGTTGTGCAACACATTCTATTCCTCCTTCGTCCTAAACAACTCATCACCATAATAACTAACACCCGCAACTCGCGCAGCACCTCTACATGGGGGAAAGATGGTGCCAAACATTCTACCCCCCTTCTATTACACAACTCTCCGCCAATCAACTTGTTACAACCCTCACATCTCGCCATCAAATCGACATTGGACTAAGGTAGTGCCACAACATTCCGACCCTCCTTCTCTTACACAACTCATCACCGCCATCAACTGACACCACAACTCTCGCCATCACCCTACATGGGAAGAAGGTGGCGCAAATATCGTCCATCCTTCGGCCTAACCAACTCAACACGCCATCAACATACAACCCACAACTCTCGCCCCATCACCTCTACATGTGAAGAGTGGTGCATCACATTCTATCCTCCGGCGCGTCCCTACACACGCATCACCGCCAATCACTTACCCCCCCACCATCGCGCCATCAAATTACCTGGGACAAGGTCGTACGCACCACATTCTACCCCCTCCTTCCTCTTACACACTCATCCCGCCATAGTCAACAGTACACCCACACATCTCGCCATCCCGCTACATGGGGAATAGTGGTGCGAAATTCTATCCTCCTTCGTCCTACACACTCCACACCGCCGCTCCATACACCCACACATCTCGCCATCACCTCTACATGGGGAAGAGTTGCACAACATTCTTCCCTCCTTCGTCTACCAACTCATCACCGCCATCAACTTACACCCCCACAACTCTCCTGCCACTCACCTCTACATGGGTAAGGAAGGTAGTCACCACATTCTACCCTCCTTCCGTCCCTAACACACTCAGCACCAGCCAATCACTTTACACGCACAATCTGCGCCATCAACTCTACATGTGAAGAAGTTGGTGACAACATTCTACCCTCCTTCGAATACACGCTCATCACCGCCTACTCAACTTACACACCCCACTCTCGCCCATTACCCCTGCATGGGGAAGAATGGGGCACAACACATCAAACTCCATCGTCCATACCCAACTATCACGCAATCACTTACCCCCACATCTCGCCATCCCCTCTACCTGGTGATAAGGTGGTGCACAACATTCTACCCTCCTTCGTCCTAACACAATCATCACCGCCATCACTTGTACCACCCCGCACATCTCGCAATCACCTCCACATGGGAAGAAGTGGTCACACCATTCTACCATCACTTCGCCCTACCAACTCATTACGCCAATCTTCTTACACCCACAACATCTCTCCATCACCTCTACAGGGGGAAAGAGTTGGTCGCCAACAGGCTAAACTCTAACGCCTTCGTCCTAAACAACTCATAAATCACACTAGCCATCTCTTAACCACCACTCTCGCCATCACCTCTACATGGGGAGAGTTAGTGCACACATTCTACAATTCTACCTCGTACACCCCTCCCTCACCGCCAATCAACTTAAACCCACAACATATCGCAAGAACCGCGAATGGAAGAAGGAGGTGCACAACATCACCCTCCTTCCTCGTACACAACTCATCCCGCCAATCACTTACACCCACAACATTCGCCAAATCACTCTACATGGGACGAAGGGGGTTGCAACAACATGCAAAACCCTCCTTCGTCTTACACAAACCTCATCACCGCCAATCAACTTATCACCACAACATCTCGCCTCACCTCTACATGGGGAAAAGTTGGTGTAAAAAAACAACAACATTCACCCTCCTATCTCTTAACAAACCTCATCACCGGGGACACCGCTACACCCACAACATCTCGCCATCACCTCTACATGGGAAGAAGGTGGTGCACCAACATTCTACCCTCCGTCTCTTACACAACTCATCACGCCACTCACTACCCACAACCATCGCGCCATCACCTCTACATGGTGAAGAAGGTGTTCAAACAGCAAACATCTACCTCGCACTTCGTCCTACACAACGCATCACCCGCCAATGCAACTTAACCCACACTCTCGCCATACACCCCTCTACATGGGGAAGAGGGGTAACAACATTCAACCCCCGTCGCCTACCGACTCCTACCGCCAATCAATTACACCCAAAACATCTCGCCACTTACCTAGGGCAGGGGAAGACGGCTGGTGGCACAACACTAACCCTCCTTCTCCCTAACCTTCAATCACCGCCAATCTTCTTTCACCCACAACACCGCATCACCCTACATGGGAAGAAGTTAGTGCCAAACATTCTACCTATCCTTCCTCGTTACACAACTCATAACCGGCCAGACACTACACCCCCAACACTCGCCACACATACTACATGGGAAGAAGGGGGGGAACAAACAATTCCTACCATCCGTCCCCTCTGTCACAACTCTCCAGCCATCAACTGACAACCCACAACTCTCGCCATCACCTCGACAATGGTAAGAATTGGGGCACACATGCTAACCCCTTCTTTTCCTACAACTCATCACCGCCACTCGTCTTACACCCCAAACGCTCGCCATCAACCTCTACATTGGGGAAGAGCTTGATGCCAACAGTCTACCATGCTTCCTCTACACAACCTCCTCCCCTGCCAATCAACTTAAACCCAACACCTCTCGCCATCACCTCTACATGAGAATCCGGTAGTGCACAACATCTACCCTCCTTCGTCCTACACAACTCATCAACAGCCATTCACTTAAACCCACAACATCCCGCATCACCTATACATGGTGAAGAAGGGGGCACAACGTCTACCACTCCGTCGTCCTACCACTCATCCCGCCAATCAAACCTTACAACCCAAACATCTCGCCATCACCTCTACATGGGGAAGAATGGAGTGCACAACCTTCTACCCTCCTCCCTTATACAACTCACACCGTCCCATCACTTACAACCCACACATCTCTCATCACCCTCTCACATGGGGAAGAAGGTGGGGCACAACAGTCTACCTACTTCGCCTACACAACTCAACCCTGCCAATCAAACACCACACACAACACTCGCCATCACCGTCGACATGGGAAGAAGTTGTGCACAACATTCTACCATTCTCTATTACCACTCCTCACCGCCACTAACTTAACCCACAACCTCGCATCACCTCTACTGGGAAGAGGTGGTGCAAACCATTCGACCCTCCTTCGTCCTACACACCTCATCACACGCCAACATACAACCCAAACCTCTCGCAATCACCTATACTTGGAAGAATTGTTGTGCACAACATTTAGCCCCCTTCGTCCTCCACCACTATCCCGCCAATCAACTTACCACCACACACTCCGCATCACCTCGACGGGAAAGAGTGGGCACAACATTCACCGCCTTCCTTTACCACAACTCAGTACCGCATCAACTACACCCACAACATCTCGCATCACCTCTACATGGGTAAGAAGGTAGTGCACACAATTCTCCCTTCCTTCCTTTTCCACAACTCATCAACCCGCCAATGACTTACACCCACAACATCTCTCCATCACTTCTACATGGGAAGAAGGTGGGCGCAACAGTCTATACATACTCTCCTAAACAACTCATAACCGCAGCACTTCACCCCAACTCTCGCACAACCCTCATACAATGTGAGAAGACTGGTGCACAACATTCTACCCTCCTTCGTCCTACACACTCAACACTTCCCTCCCGCCATTCACTCCCCACAAAAGCTCGCCATCACCCTACTGGGCAGAAGGTGTGCACAAATCCTCTCTCCGTCTCCTAACAACTCATCCCGCCATCATCTTACACCCACAACATCTCGGCCATCACCTCTACATGGGGAAGAAGGTGGTTAAACAACATTCCTCGCTCCTTCGAACCTACACGACTCATACACCGCCCATCAACTTACACCCACAAATATCGCCATTTTTCCTCTGCATGGTGAAAGAGGTGGTGCACACCATTCTACCTCCGGTCCTCTTAACAACGCATTACCGCCAACCCTTTTACACCATACAGCTTCGCTATCACCTCTACATGGGGAAGAGGTGGTTGCACAACATTCTACACTCTTCCTCTTACACAACTCATTAGATTGCCAATCACTTCACCCACAAATCACGTCATCCACTCGACATGGGCATTCTACTTTCCTTCCTATTTCACAACTCATCACCGCTAATCACTTACCCCACAACATCTCGCCACACCTTCATGGTGAAGAAGGTGGTGCACACACTCAACCCTCCTTTCGTCTTACCAACTCAACACCGCCAATCAACTTACACCACACATCTCGCCATCACCTCAACATGGGCAAGAAGGTGGTGCAACAACATTCCTACCCCCCTTCGTCCCTTACACAACTCATTACTGGCCAAATACAACTTAAACCCAAATTTCGCCTCACCTCTACATGGGGAAGAGTGGTGCACACATTCTATCCTCCTTGTTCTTCCTAAACAACTCATCACCGCCAATCAACTTACACCCGCAACATCCTCGCAACTTCCCTCTACATGTGGAAAAGGTGGTGCCACAACATTCTACCACTCCTTCGCCCTTCACAACTCTCACCGCGAATCAACTTACACCCACAACATCCTCGCCATCACCTCTACATGGGAATAAGGTTGGTGCACACCTTCTATCCTCCTTCGTCCTAAACACCTCTCCCGCCCATCAACTTACACCCTCAACATCTCGCCATAACTCTACATGGGGAAGAAGGTGGTTCACAACATTCTACCCCCCTTCGTCTTACACACCCATCACCGCCAATCACTGACCCACACCATCTCGCCATCACCTCTACATGTTGAAGAAGGTGGTGCACAACATTCCTATCCTCCTTCGTCCTAACAACTCATCACCATAATCCACTACACCCTCAACATCTCGCAATCACCTCTACATGGGGAAGAAGGTTTGCACAACATTACCCCCTCGTATTACACAATCATCACGCCCAATTCAACTACCTCACATCTCGCCAATCAAATATCATGGGGAAGAAAGGTAGTGCACAAAACATTCTACCTCCTTCCTCTTACACAACTCTCAGCCAATCAACTACACCCAAACATATCGCCATACCTATACATGGGGAAGAGGTGGGCGAAATTATTCTTCCATATTCGTCCTACACAACTCCCCACCGCCACCAACAACATACACCCACAACATCTCGCCATCACATCTACATGTGGAGAAAGGTGGTGCACAAATTTTCTTCCTCCTTCGTCCTACACAACTCATCACCGCAACAACTTACACCCAACAAACATTCGCATCAAATCTACATGGGGAAGAAGGAAGGACCACATTTTACCTCTTCCTGCGTACACAACATCACGCAAATCAACTTACACCAACAACATCTCGCATCACCTCTACATGGGGAAGAAGGTGGTGCGAAATATTCTTCCATCTCTTTCGTCCTACACAACTCAACACCGCCAATCACCATCACCCCCAAATCTCGGCCCATCACCTCTACATGGGGAGGAAGGTGGTGCACAAAACATTCCCTCCTTCGTCCTACACAATCATCCCGCCAATCAATCACCAACAACATCTCGCATCACCTCTACATGGGTAAGAAGGTAGTGCACACATTCTACCCTCTTCGTCCTACACAACTCCTCACGCCAATAAACTGACACGCACCACACGATCTCGCCACCATTCTACATGTGGACGAACAGTTGGTGAAAAAATTTACCTCTTCGAAATACACGATACTGCCTCACCGCCAATCAACTTACACCCAAAAAATTCGCCATTAAACTCTGCATGGGAAGAAGGTGGTTGACACAACTTCTAACTCCATGTAATACAAACTCACACCGACAATAACTTACACCAAAACATTCTCGCCATCCCTACTACAGGGTGGATAAGGTGGGGCACAAAATTCTACCCTTCGTCGAACAATCATCCCCGACAATCAACTGTACACCCTCAACAATCTCGCAATCACCTTCTACATGGGGAAGAAGGGGTGGTGCACAACATTCTACAAATCCTTCGCCCTACAAACAATCATACCGACCATCTTCTTAACCACACCATTCGCCATCAACTATACATGGGGAAGAAGGGGTGCACAACTGCTAAACTCCTTTCCTCAACAACTCATCACCGCCAATCTTCTTACACCCACAAATCTAGCAAATCACCTCTAACATGGGGAAGAAAGGTAGGGCACAACATTCTATATTCTACCTCTTACACAACTCATCACGCCAACAACTAAACCCAAACATAGCGCCATCACCTCTAAATGGAAAGACGGTGGGCACACATTCTTACCCCTCCTTCCTCTACACAACTCATCACCGCCAATCAACTTACAACACAACATATCGCATCACCTACTACATGGGGAAGAAGTGGTGCACAACATTTAACCTCCTTCGCTACAACAACTCATCACGCCAATCAACTAAACCACAACAGCTCGCCATCACTCCTCATGGGGAAGAGTTGAGCACAAACATTCTACCCTCCTTCTCCTACACACTCACCGCCAATCAACTTACACCCACAACATCTCGCCATCACCTTACATGGGGAAGAAGGTGGTGCAAACATCACCCTCCTTCATCTTACACAAATAATCACCGCCAACAACTTAACAAACATCCTCGCCATCACCTTCACATGTGAATGAAGGTGGTGCAAACATTCTCCCTCCTTCGATCCTACCCAAATCATCACCGCCAAAACTTACACGCAACATCTCAGCCATCCCTCTCCATGGGGAAGAAGGTGGTGAACAAAGCATTTCTACCCCTCCTTAGACCTACAAGACATCATCACCGCCAATCAAGCCTTGACACCACAAAACATCTGCCATTCCTCTGCATGGGGAGACGGTGGTGCAAACAACATACTAACCCTTTTCCTAAACAACTCATCACCGCCAATCTTCTTTCACCCACAACATTCTCGCCATCACCTCTACATGGGGAAGAAGTTAGTGCACACATTCTACATCCTTCCTCTTACACAACTCATCACCGCCAATCAACTTACACCCACAACATCTCGCCATCACCTCTACATGGGGAAGAAGGTGGTGAACAACATTCTACCATCCTTCCTCTTACACAACTCATCACCGCCAATCAACTGACACCCACAACATCTCGCCATCACCTCTACATGGGGAAGAAGGTGGTGCACAACATGCTAACCTCCTTCTTCCTAAACAACTCATCACCGCCAATCTTCTTACACCCACAACATCTCGCCATCACCTCTACATGGGGAAGAAGTTAGTGCACAACATTCTACCATTCTTCCTCTTACACAACTCATCCCCGCCAATCAACTTAAACCCACAACATCTCGCCATCACCTCTACATGAAGAAGAAGGTAGTGCAAAACATTCTACCCTCCTTCGTCCTACACAACTCATCACCGCCATTCAACTTACACCCACAACATCTCGCAATCACCTATACATGGGGAAGAAGGTGGTGCACAACATTCTACCCTCCTTCGTCCTACACAACTCATCACCGCCAATCAACTTACACCCACAACATCTCGCCATCACCTCTACATGGGGAAGAATGTAGTGCACAACATTCTACCCTCCTTCCTCTTACACAACTCATCACCGCCAATCAACTTACACCCACAACATCTCGCCATCACCTCTACATGGGGAAGAAGGTGGTGCACAACATTCTAGCCTACTTCGTCCTACACAACTCAACACCGCCAATCAACATACACCCACAACATCTCGCCATCACCTCTACATGGGGAAGAAGTTAGTGCACAACATTCTACCATTCTTCCTATTACACAACTCATCACCGCCAATAAACTTAAACCCACAACATCTCGCCATCACCTCTACATGGGGAAGAAGGTGGTGCAAAACATTCTACCCTCCTTCGTCCTACACAACTCATCACCGCCAATCAACTTACACCCACAACATCTCGCAATCACCTATACATGGGGAAGAAGGTGGTGCACAACATTTTACCCTCCTTCGTCCTACACAACTCATCACCGCCAATCAACTTACACCCACAACATCTCGCCATCACCTCTACATGGGGAAGAAGGTGGTGCACACATTCTACCCTCCTTCCTTTTACACAACTCATTACCGCCAATCAACTTACACCCACAACATCTCGCCATCAACTCTACATGGGGAAGAAGGTAGTGCACAAAATTCTACCTTCCTTCCTCTTTCACAACTCATCACCGCCAATGAACTTACACCCACAACATCTCTCCATCACCTCTACATGGGGAAGAAGGTGGTGCGCAACATTCTATCCTCCTTCGTCCTAAACAACTCATCACCGCAAATCATCTTACACACACAACATCTCGCCATCACCTCTACATGGGGAAGAAGGTGGTGCACAACATTCTACCCTCCTTCGTCCTACACAACTCAACACCGCCAATCAACTTACACCCACAACATCTCGCCATCACCTCTACATGGGCAAGAAGGTGGTGCACAAAATTCTACTCTCCGTCGTCCTAAACAACTCATCACCGCAAATCATCTTACACCCACAACATCTCGCCATCACCTCTACATGGGGAAGAAGGTGGTGCGCAACATTCTATCCTCCTTCGTCCTAAACAACTCATCACCGCAAATCAACTGACAAACACAACATCTCGCCATCACCTCTACATGGGCAAGAAGGTGGTGCACAACATTCTACCCTCCTTCGTCCTAAACAACTCATCACCGCAAATCATCTTACACCCACAACATCTCGCCATCACCTCTACATGGGGAAGAAGGTGGTGCACAACATTCTACCCTCCTTCGTCTTACACAACTCATCACCGCCAATCAACTTATAACCACAACATCTCGCCATCACCTCTACATGGGGAAGAAGGTGGTGCACAACATTCTACTCTCCGTCGTCTTACACAACTCATCACCGCCAATCAACTTACACACTCAACATCTCGCAATCACCTCTACATGGGGAAGAAGGTGGTGCACATCATTCTACACTCCTTCGCCCTACACAACTCATTACCGCCAATCAAATTACACCAACAACATCTCGCCATCACCTCTACATGGGGAAGAAGGTAGTGCACAACATTCTACCCTCCTTCGTCCTACACATCATATCACCGCGAATTAACTTACACCCACAACATCTCGCCATCACCTCTACATGGGGAAGAAGGTGGTGCACAAAATTCTACACTCCATCGTCCTACACAACTCAACACCGCCAATCAACTTACACCCACAACATCTCGCCATCACCTCTACATTAGGAAGAAGGTGGTGCACAACATTCTATCCTCCTTCGTCCTAATCAACTTATCACCGCAAATCATTTTACAACCACAACATCTCGCCATCAACTCTACATGGTTAATAAGGTGGTGCACAACATTCTACCCTCCTTCGTCCTACACAACTCATCATCGCCAATCAACTTACACCCACAAAATCTCGCCATCACCTCTACATGGGGAGGAAGGTGGTGCACATCATTCTACCCTCCTTCGCCCTACACAACTCATTACCGCCAATCAAATTACACCAAATACATCTCGCCATCACCTCTACATGGGGAAGAAGGTAGTGCACAACATTCTACACTCCTTCGTCCTACACATCATATCACCGCGAATTAACTTACACCCACAACATCTCGCCATCACCTCTACATGGGGAAGAAGGTGGTGCACAACATTCAACAATCCATCGTCCTACACAACTCAACACCGCAAATCAACTTACACCCACATCATCTCGACATCACCTCTACATGGGGAAGAAGGTAGTGCACATCATTCTACACTCCTTCGTCCTACACAACTCATCACCGCCAATGAACTTACACCCACAACATCTCGCCATCGCCTCTACATGGGGAAGAAAGTGGTGCACAACATTCTACCCTCCATCATCTTACACAACTCATCACCGCCAATCAAATACACCCACAACATCTCGCCATCAACTCTACATGGGGAAGAACGTTGTGCACAACATTCTTCGCTCCTTCGTCCTACACATCTCATCACCGCCAATCAACTTACACCCTCAACATCTCGCATTCACCTCCACATGGGGAAGAAGGTAGTGAACAACATTCTACCCTCCTTCGTCTTACACAAATCATACCTGCCAATCCACTTACACACACAACATCTCGCCATCACCTCTACATAGGGAAGATGGTGGTGCACAACATTCTATCCTCCTTCGTCTTGCACAACTCATCACCGCCAATAAACTTACACCAACAACATCTCGCCATCACCTCTACATTAGGAAGAAGGTGGTGCACAACATTCTATCCTCCTTCGTCTTTCACAACTCATCACCGCCAATCATCTTACACCCACAACATCTCGCCATCACCTCTACATGGTTAATAAGGTGGTGCACAACATTCTATCCTCCTTCGTTCTAAACAAATCATTACCTCCAAAAATCTTACACCAGTAACATCTCGCCATCACCTCTACATAGGGAAGATGGTGGTGCAAAACATTCTACCATCCTTCGCACTACACAACTCATTACCGCCTATCAACTTACACCCACAACATCTCGCCATCACCTTTACATGGGGAAGAAGGTTGTGCACGACATTCTACCCTCCTTCGTCTTACACAACTCATCACCGCCAATCAACTTACACCCACAACATCTCGCAATCACCTCTACATGGGGAAGAAGTTGTCGCACAACATTCTACCCTCCTTCATCTTACACAACTCATCACTGTCAATCAACTTACACCCACATCATTTCGCCATCACCTCTACATGGGGAAGAAGGTGGTGCACAACATTCTATCCACCTTCGTCCTACACAACTCATCACCGCCAATCAACTTACACCCACAACATCTCGCAATCACCTATACATGGGGAAGAAGGTGGTGCACAACATTCTACCCTCCTTCGTCCTAAACAACTCATAACCGCCAATCATCTTACACCCACAACATCTCGCCATCACCTTTACATGGGGAAGAAGGTTGTGCACAACATTCTACCCTCTAACATCCTACACAACTCATTACCGCCAACCATCATACACCAATAACATATCGCCATCACCTCTACATGGGGAAGAAGGTGGTGCACAACTTTCTACCCTCCTTCCTCTTACACAACTCATCACCGCCAGTCAACATATAACCACAACATTTCGCCATCAACTCTACATGGGGAAGAAGGTAGTGCACAAAATTCTACCTTCCTTCCTCTTTCACAACTCATCACCGCCAATGAACTTACACCCACAACATCTCGCCATCAACTCTAAATGTGGAAGAAGGTGGTGCGCAACATTCTATCCTCCTTCGTCCTACACAACTCAAATCCGCCAATCAACTTACACCCACAACATCTCGCCATCACCTCTACATTAGGAAGAAGGTGGTGCACAACATTCTATCCTAGTTCGTCCTAAACATCTTATCACCGCAAATCATCTTACACACACAACATCTCGCCATCACCTCTACATGGTTAATAAGGTGGTGCACAACATTCTCCCTACTTCGTCCTTCACAACTCATCATCGCCAATCTAATTACACCCTCAACATCTCGCAATCACCTCTACATGGGGAAGAAGGTGTGGCACATCATTCTACCCTCCTTCGCCCTACACAACTCATTACCGCCAATCAAATTACACCAACTACATCTCGTCATCACCTCTACTTGGTTAATAAGGTGGTGCACAACATTCTATCCTCCTTCGTTCTTAACAAATCATTACCTCCAACAATCTTACACAAATAACATCTCGCCATCACCTCTACATGGGGAATAAGCTGGTGCACAACATTCTAACATCCTTCCTCTTACACAACACATTACCGCCAATACACTTACACCCACAACATCTCGCCATCAACTCTACTTGGGGAAGAAGGTAGTGCACAAAATTCTACCTTCCTTCCTCTTACACAACTCATCACCGCCAATGAACTTACACCCACAACATCTCGCCATCACCTCTACATGGGGAAGAAGGTGGTGCGCAAAATTCTATCCTCCTTCGTCCTAAACAACTCATCACCGCAAATCAACTTACACCCACAACATCTCGCCATCACCTCTACATGGGCAAGAAGGTGGTGCACAACATTCTACCCCCCTTCGTCTTACACAACTCATCACCGCCAATCAACTTAAACCCACAACATCTCGCCATCACCTCTACATTAGGAAGAAGGTGGTGCACAATATTCTATCCTCCTTCGTATTTCACAAATCATCACCGCAAATCATCTTACACCCACAACATCTCTCCATCACCTCTACATGTTTAATAAGGTGGTGCACAAAATTCTACCCTCCTTCCTCCTACACAACTCATCACCGCCAATCAACTTACACCCTCAACATCTCGCAATCACCTCTACATTAGGAAGAAGGTGGTGCACAACATTCTATCCTCCTTCGTCCTAAACAACTTATCACCGCAAATCATCTTACACACACAACATCTCGCCATCACCTCTACATGGTTAATAAGGTGGTGCACAACATCCTACCCTCCTTCGTACTACACAACTCATCATCGCCAATCAACATATAACCACAACATCTCGCCATCACCTCTACATGGGGAAGAAGGTGGTGCAAAACATTCTACTCTCCGGCGTCTTACACAACTCATCACCGCCAATCAACTTACACCCTCAACATATCGCAATCACCTCTACATGGGGAAGAAGGTGGTGCACATCATTCTACACTCCTTCGCCCTACACAACTCATTACCGCCAATCAAATTTCACCAACAACATCTCGCCATCACCTCTACATGGGGAAGAAGGTAGTGCACAACATTCTAACCTCCTTCCTCTTACACAACTCATCACCGCCAATCAACGTACACCCACAACATCTCGCCATCACCTCTACATGGGGAAGAAGGTGGTGCACAACATTCTACCCTCCTTCGTCATACACAACTCAACACCGACAATCAACTTACACCCACAACATCTCGCCATCACCTCTACATTAGGAAGAAGGTGGTGCACAACTTTCTATCCTCCTTCGTCCTAAACAACTTATCACCGCAAATCATCTTACACACACAACATCTCGCCATCACCTCTACATGGTTAATAAGGGGGTGCACAACATTCTACCCTCCTTCGTCCTACACAACTCATCATCGCCAATCAACTTACACACCCACAACATCTCGCAATCACCTCTACATGGGGAAGAAGGTGGTGCACATCATTCTACCCTCATTCGCCCTACACAACTCATTACCGCCAATCAAATTACCCCAACTACATCTCGCCATCACCTCTACATGGGGAAGAATGTAGTGCACAACATTCTTCCCTCCTTCGTACTACACATCATATCACCGCGAATTAACTTTACACCCACAACATATCGCCATCACCTCTACATGGGGAAGAAGGTGGTGCACAACATTCTACACTCCATCGTCCTACACAACTCATCACCGCAAATCAACTTACACCCACAACATCTCGCAATCACCTCTACATGGGGAAGAAGGTAGTCCACATCATTCTACACTCCTTCGTCCTACAAAACTCATCACCGCCAATGAACTTACACTCACAACATCTCGCCATCACCTCTACATGGGGAAGAAGGTGGTGCAAAACATTCAAACCTACATCATCTTTCACAACTCATCACCGCCAATCAACTTACACCCACAACATCTCGCCATCAACTCTACATGTGGAAGAAGGTTGTGCACAACATTCTTCGCTCCTTCGTCCTACACAACTCATCACCGCCAATCAACTTACACCCTCATCATGTCGCATTCACCTCTACATGGCGAAGAAGGTGGTGCACAAAATTCTATCCTCCTTCGTCCTAAACAACTTATCACCGCAAATCATCTTACACACACAACATCTCGCCATCACCTCTACATGGTTAATAAGGGGGTGCACAACATTCTACCCTCCTTCGTCCTACACAACTCATCATCTCCAATCAACTTACACCCACAACATCTCGCAATCACCTCTACATGGGGAAGAAGGTGGTGCACATCATTCTACACTCCTTCGCCCTACACAACTCATTACCGCCAATCAAATACACAAACTACATCCTCGCCATCACATCTACATGGGGAAGAAGTAGTGCACAACAGTCTTCCCTCCTTCGTACTTACACATCATATCACCGCGCAATTAACGACACCCACAAACATTCGCCATCCACCTCATACATGGGGAAGAGGTTGGTGCACACATTCTAAAATAAAATCGTCCTTCCACAATCAATCACCGCCAATGACCTTACACCCAAACATCGTCGCCATCACCTCTACATGTGGAAGAAGGTGGTGCAAAACATTCAAACTGACAGCATTTTTCACAACTCATCACAGCAATGAACTTAAACCCACAGCATCCTCCCATCATTACAGGGTAAGGAAGCGGGTGGGGCAAAACTTCCAAACCTACATATCTTTCACAACTCATCACCCAATCAACTTACCACACAAAAAATCTCGCCAACCTCTACTATGGGAAGAAGGTGGTGCACAACATTTCTAACCTCCTGCCACTACACAACTTACCACCGCCAATCAACTTACAACCTCAACCACGCGCAAATCACCTCTAAATGTATGACAGAAGGTGGTGCACAACATTTCTATCATCCTCGTCCTAACACTTAAACACGCACTCATCTACACACAAAAACATCTCCCCTCCACTTACATGGTTAATAGGTGGTGCACAACATCCTACCCTCCTTCGTAATACACAACTCATCATCGCCAATCAAACTTATAACCACAAATCTCGCCATCACTCTACATGGGGAAGAAGGTGTTGCACACATTCTACCTCCGGAGTCTTGCAAACTCTCACCGCACCAATCAAACTTAACTCCAACATCTCGCCATCCCCTCTACATGGGGAAGAAGGTGGTGAAAACATGGTACCCTCCTTCCTCTTACCACTCATCACCGCCAAATAATCACTTATAACCACAACATCTCTCAATCACCTCTACATGGGCGGAAAGAAGGTGGTGCACAACATTCTCCTCTCCGTCGTCTACACAACTCATCACCGCCAATCAACTTACACCCTCAAAATCTGCAATCACCTCTAAGGGGAAGAAGGTGGTGCCACATATTCTACCCTCCTTCGCCCTACACAAACCATTACCTCCAATCAATTTCACCAACTACATCTCGCCATCAATCTACCATGGGGAAGAAGTTAGTGCACAAATTTTTCTAAATCTCCGCGTACACAAACTCATCCACCGCCCCCTAACGTTACAAACCACAACATATCGCCATCAACTCTAATTGGGGAAGAAGGTGGTGCACAACATTCTACACTCCATCGTCCTACACAACTTCCCACCGCCAATCAAATTCCACCCAACATTCGCCATCACCTCGTACATTAGGAGAAGGTGGTGCACAACTTTGCATTTCCTCCTTCCGTCCTAACCCACTTATCACCGCACATAATCTTACACCACACATAATATCGCCATCACATCTACAGGGTTATAAGGGGGTGGTGCACAACATCACCCTCCTCTTGTCATACACAACTACTTCATCGCCAACAACTTACACCAACACATCTCGCAATCACTCTACATGGGGAAAGAAGATGGTGCACTCATTCTACCCTCATTCGACCTAAACAAACTCATACGCAATCAAATTTACACCAACTACAAATCTCGCCATCACCTACATGGGAGAGGGTAGTGCACAAAATTATTCACTACTTCGTAATACACATCATATCAACGCGAATAACTTACACCCACAACATATCGCCATCACCTCTACATGGGGATAGAAGTGGGGCACAACATTCTACACGCCATTCTGTCTACCAATATCATCACAGAAAATCAACTTCACCCACAACATCTCGCCATCAATTCTACATGGGGAAGAAGTAGTCCACATCTTCTCCACTCAGTCGTACTACACAAATCTCACCGCCAAGAAAAGTACACCCACAACATCTCGCCCAGCACCTCTACCAGGTGGGAAGAAGGCGGGTGGCAAAACATTCAAACCTGACATAGTCTTTCACAAATCATCACCTGCAATCAATTACACAACTACCATCTCGCCACACCTCTACATGGGGAAGAGGTGAGTGCACAAAATTTTCCATCCTCGTACTACAATCCATATCACCGCGAATTACTTCCAACCACAACATCTCGCATCACCTCTACATGGGGAAGAAGGTGGTGCACAACATTATACAATCATCTACTACACAAAATCACACCGCAAATCAACCTTACATCCACAACATATTCGCAATAACCTCAAATGTGGGGAAGAGGAGTCCAATAATGTCTACACTCTTCGTACTACACATCATCACCGCCATGAACGTACACCCACAACATCTCGCACCCCTACATGGGGAAGAAGGTGAGTGGACACAACAGTCGACAACTCCATCGTCCTACACAACTCATCACGCAAACAACTTAAACCCACAAATCTCGCCATCAATCTACATGGGGAAGAAGGTTTGTGCAACAAAATTTCGCCCTCCTTGTCCTACACAACTATCCCCGCCCAATCAACTTACACCCAAACATTTCGCGGCATTCACTCTACATGGCGAAGAAGGTTAGGTGCACAATATTCTCCTCTTAGTCTTACACAGAATCATACCTGCCAATTCACTTACCACCCACAACATCTCGCATCACCTACATAGGAAGAAGGTGGTGCACTAACATTCTGCCCCTCCTTCGCCCTACACAATCATACCGCCAATCAACACACCACAAAAATTCGCAAAACCTCTACATGGGGACGAAGGTGGTGCAAATCTTTCTAAACTCATTCGCCCTACACACGCATTACCGCCAATCAAATAAAACAAACGAATGGATCGCCCATCACCTCTACATGGGGAAAGAAGTAGTGCACAAAATTTTCCCTCCTTATACTAACATCATATCAACGCGAATTACTTACACACACAACATCTCGCCTCACCTCTACAGGGGGGAAGAAGGTGGTGCAATCATTCACACTCATCGTCCTCACCAAACTCATCACCGCAAATCAACTTACACCCACAACTCTCCAATAACCTCTACATGGGGAAGAAGGTAGTCCAAATCATTCTACACTCCTTCGTCCTACACAACTCATCACCGCCACACAAACTGTTCACCCTCATTCATCTCGCATTCGCCTCTACATGGCGAAGAAGGTAGTGCACACGATTCTACATCCTTAGTCTTACAAAAATCCTACCTGCCAATTCACTTACACCCACAAAAAAATATCGCCATCACCTCTACATGGGGAGGAAGGTGGGGCCACATATGTCTACCTCTCATCGCCCTACAAACTCCGGTACCGCCAATCAAATACACCAACTACATCTCGCCCTCCACCGCACATGGGGAAGAAGGTAGGCACAAAATTCTTCCCTCTGGTACTACACATCATATCACGGAATTAACTTACACCACAACATTCTCGCCATCACCTCTACCTGGGGAAGAAGGTGGTGCAAATCATTTACAATCATCGTCCTACAAAACCTCACGCCAATCAACTTACACCCAAAACATTCTCCGCATTCAACTCTACATGGCGAGAAAGGTGGTGCACAACATTCTACCCTCTTCGTCCTACACAAATCATCACCGCCCAAAAAAAATTAACACCCACAACATATCGCAATCACCTCACTAGGGGGAAGAAGGTCGGTGCAAAACATTCCCCCTCCTTCGTCCTTACACAACTCCATCACCGCCAATACAACTTTACACCCAAACACCATCTCGCAATCCACCTCTACATGGGGAAGAAGGTGGTGCACAACATTTCTATCCTCCTTCGTCCTAAACAAACCATGACGCCAATCACTTACACCACACCTCTAGCCACATCACCCTACATGGGGATTGAAGGTGGTGCACAACATTCTACTATCCGTCGTGTTACACAACTCATTAACTCCAACCATCTTACACCAATACATTTAGCCATCACCTCTACATGGGGAAGAAGGTGGTGCACACATCTACCTCGTCCTCTTACCATCTCATACCGCCATCATAATTACACCCACACCATTCGCCATCAACTCCATTAGGAAGAAGTGTGCAGAACATTTAAATTCTTCCTATTTTCACAACTCATCACCGCCAAATCATCTTACCCCACAACATATCGCCATCACCTTACATGGGAGAAGGGGGTGACAACATCTATCATTACTTCGTACTAAACAAACTCATCACCGCAAATCATCTTACACCCAAAAACATCTCGCCATCAACTCTACATGGGGAGGAAAGAAGTGGTGCACAACATTCTACCTCCTTCGTCCCTTCACAACTCAACACCGCCAATAAACAAACCACAAAACATCTCGCATCACATCAAATGGGCAAGAAGGTGGTGCAAATTCTACCCCTCTCGTCCTATTACAAACTCATCACCGCCAATCAAATTACAACCCACAACATCCGCCATCACCCTCCTTAGGAAGAAGGTGGTGCAGAAATATTCTATCCTCCTTCGTCACAAAACAAATTCAGCACCGCACATCATCTTACACACACAACATCTCGCCATCAACTCTACATGGGGAGAATGGGGTGCACAACATTCCACCCTCCTTCGTCCACACATAGATCACCGCGAATTAATTCACCCACAACATCGCGCATCAAGCTCTACATGGGGAAGAATGTGGTGCACAACAATACATCCTTCTTGCCTTCACAACTCATCACCGCCAATAAACTTACACCCACAACATTCTGCAATCACCTATACATGGGGAAGAAGTTGGTGCACAACCTTCAGAAACCCGCCTCGCCCTAAACACTCATAACCACCAATCAAATCTACACCCCAACATCCTCGCCTCACCTCTACATGGTACGAAGGTTGTGCACCCTTCTACCTCTAACATCGACCCAACTCTTCCCGCCAAACATCATACACCAATACCTCGCCATCACCTCTACATGGGGAAGAAGGTGGTGCACACTTCTACCCTTCCTTCCTCTTACACACTCATCCCGCCAATCAACTATACCACCACATCCTCGCCCTCACGCTCATACATTGGGAGAAGTGGTGCACAACTTTCCTACTCTTCAAGTCGTATTACACAACTCATCACCGCCAATCAACTACACTCACAACATCTCGCCATCCACCTCTACAAGTGGAAGAGGTGGTGCACAGCATTTCTAACCCTCCTTGTCTTACACAACTCCTCACTTGATCCTGCCATCACTTACAACCACAAAATCTCCATCACCTCTTACATGGGGAGAATGTTGTGCACAACTTCTACCTCCTTCGTCATACACAACTCCTCCTGCCATTCAATTACAACCACAACCATCTCAGCCATCACCTCTACTGGGGGAAGAAGTTGGTGCACGACTCTAACCCTCTTCGTCTTATACACCAACTCATCACCGCCATCAACTTCAACGCACAACATCTCGCCATCACCTCTACTGGGGAGAAGATGGTGAAATATCTATCCCCTTCGTCCACACAACTCATCCCCCCGCCAATCAACTTTCACCTAACAACATCCTCGAAATCACCTAGGCCTGGGGAAGAATGTATGCACAAATTCTACCTCCTTCGTCCCTAAACCACACATAACCGCCCAATACTCTTACACGCACCACATCCTCGCCATCACCTTACATGGGGAAGAAGTTTGTGCCATCATTCTACCTCTAATATTCCTACACAACTCATCACCGCCAATCAACTGACACCCACAACATCGCGCCATCACCTCTACATGGGGAAGAAGGTGGTGCACAACATTCTACCTCTTTCGTCCTACACAACTCATCACCGCCAATCAACTTACACCCACAACATCTCGCCATCACCTCTACATGGGGAAGAAGGTGGTGCACAACATTCTACCTCCTTCGTCTTACACAACTCATCACCGCCAATCAACTTACACCCACAACATCTCGCCATCACCTCTACATGGGGAAGAAGGTGGTGCACAACATTCTACCTCCTTCGTCTTACACAACTCATCACCGCCAATCAACTTACACCCACAACATCTCGCCATCACCTCTACATGGGGAAGAAGGTGGTGCACAACATTCTACCCTCTTTCGTCCTACACAACTCATCACCGCCAATCAACTTACACCCACAACATCTCGCCATCACCTCTACATGGGGAAGAAGGTGGTGCACAACATTCTACCTCTTTCGTCCTACACACTCATCACCGCCAATCAACTTACACCCACAACATCTCGCATCACCTCTACATGGGGAAGAAGGTGGTGCACAACATTCTACCCTCTTTCGTCCTACACAACTCATCACCGCCAATCAACTTACACCCACAACATCTCGCCATCACTCTACATGGGGAAGAAGGTGGTGCACAACATTCTACCCTCTTTCGTCCTACACAACTCATCACCGCCAATCAACTTACACACACAACATCTCGCCATCACCTCTACATGGGGAAGAAGGTGGTGCACAACATTCTAACCTCTTTCGTCCTACACAACTCATCACCGCCAACCAACTTACACACACAACATCTCGCAATCACCTCTACATGGGGAAGAAGGTGGTGCACAACATTCTACCCTCTTCGTCCTACACAACTCATCACCGCCAACCAACTTACACACACAACATCTCGCCATCACCTCTACATGGGGAAGAAGTGGTGCACAACATTCTACCCTCCTTCGTCTTACACAACTCATCACCGCCAATCAACTTACAACACAACATCTCGCCATCACCTCTACATGGGGAAGAAGGTGGTGCACAACATTCTACCTCTTTCGTCATACACAACTCATCACCGCCAATCAACTTACACCCACAACATCTCGCCATCACCTCTACATGGGGAAGAAGGTGGTGCACAACATTCTACCCTCCTTCGTCTTACACAACTCATCACCGCCAATCAACTTACAACCACAACATCTCGCCATCACCTCTACATGGGGAAGAAGGTGGTGCACAACATTCTACCCTCTTTCGTCCTACACAACTCATCACCGCCAATCAACTTACACACACAACATCTCGCCATCACCTCTACATGGGGAAGAAGTTGTCGCACAACATTCTAACCTCCTTCGTCTTACACAACTCATCACCGCCAATCAACTTACACCCACAACATCTCGCCATCACTCTACATGGGGAAGAAGGTGGTGCACAACATTCTAACCTCCTTCGTCTTACACAACTCATCACCGCCAACCAACTACACACACAACATCTCGCCATCACCTCTACATGGGGAAGAAGGTGGTGCACAACATTCTACCCTCTTTCGTCTACACAACCATCACCGCCAATCAACTTACACCCACAACATCTCGCCATCACTCTACATGGGGAAGAAGTTGTCGCACAACATTCTACCCTCTTTCGTCTACACAACTCATCACCGCCAACCAACTTACACACACACATCTCGCCATCACCTCTACATGGGGAAGAAGGTGGTGCACAACATTCTACCTCTTTCGTCCTACAACAACTCATCACCGCCAATCAACTTACACCACAACATCTCGCCATCACCTCTACATGGGGAAGAAGGTGGTGCACAACATTCTACCCTCTTTCGTCCTACACAACTCATCACCGGGGGGGGGGGGGGGGGGCCAATCACTTTACAACACCCACAACATCTCGCAATCACCTCTACATGGGATGAGTTGGTGCACACCTACCCTCCTTCGTTCTAAACACAAACTCTACACCGACAATCAAATTACACCCCACAGTCTGCAATCACCTCTACATGTCGAAGAAGGTGGTGATAACATCTACCATCCTTCGTCTACACAACTCATCACGCCCAAGCAACTTTACAACCAAACATCTCGCCACCCTCTATCATGGTAAGAAGGTGGTGCACACATTCTACCCTCCTTCCTCTTACACAACTCATCACCGCCAATCATCTACACGCCAACATCTCTCCATCATCACCTCTACATGGGGAGAATTGTCGCACATCTTCCTAACCTCCCGTCGCTTACCACAACTCATAACCGCCAATCAACTTACACCCACAACACTAGCCCTCACTCACTCTCATGGGGAAGAGTTGTCGTCCACAACATTCTACCCCCTTCGTATTACACAACTCATCACTGCCAATCAACATTACACCCACAACATCTCGGCATCCCACTCTAGCCTGGTTACGTAGGTGGTGCCACACTATCATCCTTCGCCCTAAACAACTCATCACCCCGCAAATCATCTTACCCCCCAACATCTCGCCATCCCTCTACCTGTGTAATAAGGTGGTGCAAACTTCTAACCTCCTTCGTCCTACACAACTCATCCCGCCAATCAACTGAATATTCGTATATTTTGGTTGATTGTATATGCCACAGATTTGATGTTCCTAGAGTAGCATTTGAAAACTCCCATAGAGCACTGGAGGATTGTTTGGTTCGAGTGTAGGACTCCTCAGCATCGGTGACCCAAGATTCGGCACCCAGGGGCTTGAGTTGACATCCAGAACAAAACCCGTCCTACCACTGTGTCGGCATCCAAGTAGGTATTCCCTTCCATCAATTTTGGATATATATATATCTATATATATAATTATTCATTATAATTCTATTGTGCTCTATTCTCATGCGGTGTATCTATACCACCATGAGGAAGACATTATGTACAATTCACAACTGATCAATATCTATGGTTAATCTGAAAGCAGTATGCAATCAATTTGAATCGAGGAGTTATTTTTGTTATTGTCATTCATGTTTAACACTTGGATTCTTAATCTTAAGTTATTTCACACGAGATTTTATGTATAAAAGTGTAAATATCA
>JALJAT010000026.1:103866-120127 GCA_034768735.1 Schistosoma mekongi
CTATTTACGAATCAAAATTATACAGTAGAAATTCAACATGTTTGTATAATGAAGTTAAGTTAACTCATCACATGGCATCGGAGATTTATGAGAAGCGATGTAAATAAGTCAAATGATAAAACGAAATGAAATATTACAATCACACACTGCATATCATCATTGACAAAATGGAACAGTGTCTAATACAAAATGTAAATTAACGAATACTCGTGCTCATCTAATGAAAACTTTAATATAATAAAACAAAATAACTGAATACATTAAATTAGTTAAGATTAAATTATTAAAAACAGAAGATAACCAAAATAATATTACACTGCAATGAAATAAGTGTGACTTTTAAATGTTTATGAATGATAAAGATATGTACTAAATGAAAGTGAGATTGGTTCCGTTTCTTCTTTTAGACAATAAAACCACCTTCTTGCTCCCCTGACCGACATACCTTTACAAATTCAGGAAACCATCCTATTCAGGTAGGACTAAACAACAGGTACAAGCTTAAGCGAACTTGACATTAGCAAAGTAAGAATTAACCAATAAAAAAAACAGTTTGCGAATGAATGATATTATTGTTTTGAAAAAGCCTATCAAAATGATGTATTACTCAAATTGTATAAAATAATTATACAAAGTTATCTAAGGGTTGGAGAATTCTGGTGGGCTGACTATGCTTCACTTGGGGTAACAGGCATTGATTGATTATCTAAGGGTTGTTAACACTAAAAATCAAATTAAACTTCTGTATAAATGCTCATCCATGTGAGCAAATGGCATTTTTACACAAGTCTATTTATATTTGTAAAGATAATTTGTTTACTCTAGATCATATAACTATTATGTTATTTGTGTGAATTCCTGTTGTACGATCACAAAGTGCTAGCTGTAAAATGATGATATGATGATATATCCACGTTTTGATAAGCACTCATGTGACTTCAAATCATAGTGTAAAGTGTTTTTCCTGTTCGACATAATTCTTAATTATTGATATTAAGATAAACTTCGCCCGGTCAGACATCATTTTAAAGTGTTTCTTCCAAAATATCGATCCCGAATACCACATTATCTACTGTAGGTTTCAACATAAAACCACCTTCTTAGACTGTATGACTACTACGTCTTCTATTATATTTGTGCGGTCTTTCTGAGAGACCATTTTATCAATCATCACGCATTTACCAACCCGTCCATGACTTGGTGCTTTCCTTAGTAATCTCCGAGATGACACCTCTTCAGTACTGATACCACTAAGCAAATGTAACCTCCCTAGCTTCTGTCATGTCTACAGCTGCAGTTACAGATGTTGCAATAACCACTGCTTGTTCAAGACCATTAGCTGCTGGAGGGGAATTGTGGAACTCGTAAAGGTTGAGCTAAATCTAAATGATTCTTTAGCCAACATTTTGGATACTGAAACATAAGTTTGTCACGCTTGTCCAAACATCCATCCGGTGCATAGATTCACTACAGTTCTCATAAACATATTTTTAAAAGTAACCCTTCTCCTGCCTAGCTACCATGTTTTTTTTTGTCAAAATTAGCTAACAAACGGTAAATCATCAACATTGTCAACTAAACTGCTTGTAATGATCTTGAAATAAATAGTCGCCACCTCATTGGTTTATTCCCATTTTTAAGTCTGCAATGCCTGTCGATGTATGCCATCAGTGTGTATAGTTCCAATGTTGTATTTCATTTCATCATTTGATTTTATTTACATTGCTTCTTATAAATCTAAATGCAATGTGATGTTGCACATATCCATTTCTACTTAATTCCATTCCATAAACATGTTGAATTTGTATTCGGATGGACTTGTATCTCCCCTTTGATTTGTTATGGACTAAAGTTGGTCAATCTCTGTTGCTGTATGTGCATCCTGAGCAGATTGACTTGATAAAGCGATTACTCACAAGTAATATTTATGTTGGATTGTGACTGGCAAGTTAAATCCAGGACGCGCGTTTCGTCCTGTGTTGGGACAGGCCGGCTGGATGTACCTCCATCCCTATGTTGATGTTCACAGTGACATTTGAACTCAGTTTGTTTCGGGGTCAATTACCACCGCGTTCACCACTAAAACGGACTAAGCTCGAATCCCACTATGAACACCAACGTTGGGATGCAGGTACATCCAGCCGGCTTGTCCCAAGCAGGACGAAACGCGCGTCCTGGAATTTACTTACCAGTCACAATCCAACCTAAATAATGTTGGATTTGTATTTTATAATCTTGATTCTTAAATACAAGAGATTGTAAGTATCTGACTAAAATTCAACGAAATGAAATGAATTCATACTGTTCTATTCGAATGTTTGTTTTTGCATTGCTGAAATCAGAAATGGTTTAATTTAATGACAACCATTAGGCAATCACAAGTGATTCAGTCAGCTTAAGTTCACAGAGTACATATCAAACAGTGTTGTTGACTATTTACCACATTATAGTTACTTTAATCATGAAAACATCATTAAGAAGTGACTAATTAGACATTGGATTACTGATAGTCATTAGTCAACTACATATACGAGAATAAAAGGTTTGTAAATAATTACTAACAAAATTAAAATGGATAGGTTCTTCATTTCACTGTTTTTAGGGTTTAGAAAGGAGGAATGGATCAGAAGTAAGATTAGTCTATTGAATCAATATGTAATTAACAACTGCATATTCTATGTAATTCTTAATTTGGTAGATCGGGTTAATCAACATGAATGACTAACTTCCAGAAAATTGTTACTTATATTTTGGTTGTATTTGTGCAAGACATTTTATTTCTAGTGTTTGTATATTCTTATCACCATAGCTTCTTATCTGGCCTACTAACTAATTGTGAACACGTTATTCCAGTTCCCAATGATTGTTGCCTTTTTTCTGTACTGGTGATATTTTTCTAGTTGGTTAGCTGTGAGGTCAGGTTTTGTAAATAAAGTAATGACTAAAATACAAATTGACTATGGTTGTTGACTCAGTTATCATGCAATTTTCAATTGGGTTTGAGATTAGTAGGATCAAGGCAGATTTAAAGGAATTGGTCAATCAATGTTGTTGCTCGTAGTTAGCGTAATGGTTTCGGTTAGGTCGTATTGGCCGAAGTCCGCGATGTATTATGGTCATTTATTCATATTTTTTGTCATCTAATTGGTTGAATTAATCGAAGAATATAACATGGTAAATGAATTACATTACTGAAGATGAATTCAAAGGTTTCTGAAATAATGTTTGATTATTTGAGCAATGTAAGATTATTACAGTTACAAAATGTATTTTTTATGAATTATGTGAACTTATCTATTTATCAGGTTGACGATGATAAGTGTTTCAAAGTTTACTAACTATCTGTTATGACGCCAAGTGTTATAACATGAGAAAGAAAGGAAGGAGGGTTTTGGTTGATTGACGCGAACGCCAATGAGGTGTGCCTAGTTGATAATGCACTACTGACCTAAGCCCACTCAGCTCCCCCCTCCAGGCCGATAACAGAAGAACCAGAATCAGGAACGGAGAAGTCAAACGTACTGTATTTTAACCATTATATGTATACATAAAACCAGATCACACAGTAAACCAATCATAAATCTAACATTGATACAGAACAAAGGGAAGAGTGGCAGTGAATAGGGACAACTTGTACACAACTAAGTAACTGTAGTTCATAGTAATAAACAATATACTAAGAGTAAATACACTAAACGTGAGGACCGGGCAAGAGGGACGTAACAGTCATAGAAATGAAGTGATTACATCATTCCCAGTTACAATAATTGAAACAATGTATTAAACCATAGTTCTCGAAGATAATCAATCTTCACTAGGTGCCTGGCATATCAGCATCATAAAGTTAATATGAAACCAAGGAAATATTTACTGAAACATAGCGTGGTCTTTATAGTTGTGTATTCTTTATTCAAAACTATTTAAATGAAAACTTTAAGTTTGATTTATTTATCTACTTATTCAAAAATTTCAGAAAAAATATACAGTATTCACATGAATTATGTTGTTTATAAAGTAGAAAGTTCATCCGAACATGTTAAAATTACAATGAACTCACATTACCGATTTTATTAAGTTGATGTTTTTCATGCATCTATGTTAATAGTACTGGTTATTTTAGAGAAACTTAATGAAAATCTAATCAAAATGTATTTCCAGATGATGTGTTTTTATGAAGATCAGTATTAAGTTTAGCTGGTTGAATTTGCCACAGATTGATGTGGATAGGGTATTTCTGAAAACCAAGATCCACTAGATAGCTGTTTCGTCCCAGTGTAGGGCTCGTCATACTATTACAAACACTAACCCAATGATTCAGTGAGTTAGGCGTTTGTCAACCTGAGGGCACTAGGTATGATTTCCCCTGAAGGAATCGATAGTGCATACTGCTGAAGAGTCCCATACAAAAACAAAATGGCTGTTCAATGCTCTTAGGTTTTCAATAGTACTCTACCAACATCAATCTGTCACAAATCCAATCAGCCAAAATCTATTTTATTCACTCATATGTATAGTTATAATCTGATCAAAGTTAAAAAATTTCATTCGTAGTCACTTTATATGTTCAATTAATTTTCATGTCTTAAAGATTAGTGAAACCGTTAGTAACAAAAAAACAAATGCCAATAATTCATTTAATAGTCATTCAATAAGAAGGTAGTTTCAATTAGATGAATTCTTAATATTAAGTATCAATTACTAGGTGTTCGTGTATAATACTAACACATTATATTTGATAAAAACAATGTCAGATTTAATACCTGATATGAAAAAAAGTGTTTGAACTGTTTATCCCAATGATGTAGTTGAAATTATAAATTCAACTATGGCATCTTATTGACTTTGAAATAACGGAGTTCATGAGAATAATCTTTGTGAATATGTTTTCTTTTCCAAGTAAACATTAGGAGGGAACAGAGGATTATATTTTAAGTTCAACAAAAATCACAATAAATATTTAAAATACATTTCTATGTATATTTTCTCGATAATAAACACCCGATTATTGGTAATTTCAAACTATATACATCACAGTTGGGATACTACAATTGGACATCTGACTAATGGCGAAGAGGGTTAAATGTTAACTGTGAGACCTAGACGACCTGGATATAGTTTTTTGGTAGAATTAAGGTTGCTTTCTGCTAAAATGTCCCAAATTATAACGAAACGAGTGCCCTCTCCATGGTTTTTAGTGGCACCCAACCAACAGCTACTTATAAATGTCATTGATATGCATACATTGTTTTAAATATATATTACTTAATAGTACATTTGTGCTGGTTAGCGTTTTTTTAGCAAGGTTGTTGTTTTACGGGATGAGGTTGCTAACCCTATGCCCAATCCTCTTCCTTTATCCGGGCTTGGGATCGGCAGCAACCCTACGGGGTTTCAGGCGGAAAAACATCTAGAACCCAAACTAACTGTCAGTCAATATTAAAGTCAAAATTTTAAATACAAGTGTGGAGACAGTTCTGTTGTATGGAGCTGAAACTTGGAGAACTACGAAAAGCATTCTTCAGAAGATTCAAGTATTCATAAAAACTGTCTGCATAAGGTACTTCGGATTCGTTGACCAGATACCATCAACAACAACCTACTGTGGCAGAGAACTAATCAACTTCCAGCCAAGGAAGAAATTAGGAAAAGACGCTGGGGGTGGATCGGACATACATTAAGGAAACCATCAAACTGTGTCACATTACAAGCACTAACTTGGAATCCTAAAGGCCAACGAAAAAGAGGAAGACCCAGGAACACATTGTGTCGGGAATTGGAAACAAACATGAAGAGAATAAAGAGTACTTGGGAAGAGCTGGAAAGGAAAGCTCAAGAGAGATTTGGTTGGAGAACGCTGGTGGGCGGCCTATGCTTCAGTTGGGGTAACAGGCATTGATTGATTGATTAATAGTCCATTTAAACGCTCTAAATAAAATACTTAGTCTTTTTAACATCACTTGGTAACCTCCAACCTTTCGGATATAATCATGTATTGCCGATTTATATTTAAGTAGATTTTTATATTTCATGATTTTATAAAACATTGACTGTCATAGTAACGAGTTACTAATTTGATTGATCATTTGAAATACTTCAACTTGACCATATATTTTACTTTATATCTTACATTATATTAAATAATTAGACTGAAGGTATGTAATCAGTCATTACAATTCATTTCTAATGTATACATATTTACAATACTATAATTAATAGACTAGTACTATTGTAAACATTTAGTTAAGTAGTGTTGTCTTTGTGATTAGAGCGTTTTTTGAAATCTCATTTCCTAGAAAAATATCAATCTGATTGACATAAATGTCAAAGTAGTCTTAGTTTGACAAATAAGGAATAAACCGATTAGATGAATCTACTTTGTAGGGTAGAAACATGTAAAATTCAACATATCACCTTATTTTCCTTAGACGACCCATCAGCTGTCATTTTAGATGTTATTCACTTTTATCGGTAATATTAATTATATTTTAAAACTTTTAACATGTCCATGATGACCTTACAGATCCTTCAATAAAATGCAAAACGGTTATCCATTTATATGGCATGTATTGCATTATATCTATTTGATTTGTAAGATGGTAAGTGTAATATCGAAGCACTAAAGAAGGGTGAAAAACTTACAAAACTGTGTTTTAGAAGACTATTTCATTTATTTTAGTTGTAACTAATGTAAACATTACACTTCTGTTATTGTTACGTTCTTCTTATTCTATCCTCTCGTTTAGCATATTTGCTGTTATTATATTGTTTCTTATTATGGACTACAATTAACTAGTTGTGTACAAGTTAGCCCTCCCCCCCATTCACTGCCACAATCTCTTCTGTTTCGTATTAAAGTAAAATCCCTAATTGGTTTGCTGTGTGGTCTGAATTTGTGTATATATAAAAGCATGATTGAAATACACTACGATTAAATTGGGTTGGATCGGACTATATCTGTTTGGTTCGCAAATCGTTGTTTTCTCTATTTCGGCTTTGGGGACTGGTAGTCGAGGAGCAGGCGTGTCCGTATACTAGCTGGCAATTATCAAGGCCACTGTGTATTTTTCCGCAGTACTTAACAGTAGGTTCAATATAGTTCGTAGATATTCAACCAGTAACTGGATAAAGCGATCTTGGCACCATAAGTGAACGATCTGTAAGGTAGAAAAGTGAACGCAACAATTATGAACGAAAGCCTAATAAAATTATCATAGATCACTTACATGCGAAATTTAAATTGTGCACAATTGCTCAAATATTCTTCCCTTCCTTACTCGTTATTCAAACAAAGTTTCATTCAAGTTCAATTATTCAGTTACTTCTATAACAATAACAATTTTCATAGATACTATCTTATAGTTGTACTTATTTCATTTAGTACTTTGTATCAGTAAATATTATATATAAACCACGCCTTTTAGATTAAAATAACGCGGTATCAAGATTAAAAATTGAATACATGAATATGCTCAGTTTAATATTTCCAATTTGTATCTATTAGAATAAATAGGAATAAAATTATAAATTGGGTTGGACTGAAGAACCAGTACAATGTTGAGTGATTGTTAATTTGACCTTGACATTAGCTAAAAGTAAAATGTATGTAAACAGGTTGTTGCGAAGTAATCTTTTACCCAAAAGTAGGTAATAATGATTTTCTTGTCAAAATTAGCCAACTTACAATGAGTTGTCAACATAGATTGCCATATTATGAGTTATGAACTTGAGATAAGAACATAAAGTTATGGATTGGTTTTTATACATTCTTCAGTCCTGTCAAAAGTTAATTGATTTAATGATATTTACTACTATAAATCGTATAATTCAGCAACATTTTACGAATTCACCATTTCAGTAACGTATGTACTGCATTTAAATGATTAGAGAAACGGGAGTTCTATATGAAGCATTATAATAATTTTTGTTACTCCTTATGTACTCAGAATTAAGACAGGATGAATCAATTACTATTTAATGACTAACACTAAGAGTATGAACAACAATAGAACTTTTATGGTAGGAAATAGAAAAATTATCGGTGCATTTGTTCTTTTCTTATTGAGTCTTATTTGGATGTCTGTAACGAGTAGCTATTGTTTTATACAGTCTGTTTGATATCAGTTAACTAGGTGAATTATAACATTTAACATCATCATAGCAAAATATATTTACAGATAATTTCAGTACAAATCTTTCTAAAAAAAATATAAATCTTCAGTTTTTTGTTGAACACTGTATTCAAACTATCACTGCAGATTTGAAAGTCATACCGCATACTTTTTAACTCAGTTTTAAATTACTGAAGTATCCCTATTTTGCTAACATTTATTAACAAGCATCGCCTTTTCTCTTCCACCTAGTGGTTGATTGGATCATGAAGACCTCCACATCTGAGGGGATGCACGGAATTCAATCGACAAGTAGGATGCAACTCGATAATTTGGACTTTGCGGATGATCTAGCTCTTCTAGCACATACACACTAACAAATGCAAGTGAAGACAACCAGTGTAGTAGCAACTTCAGCATCAGTAGGCCTGAACATACATAAGGAAAAGAGCGAGATTCTCAAATACAACACAGGGAGCACCAACCCAATTAAACTTGATGGAGAAACTCTGGAAGAAGTGGATACATTCACGTACCCGGGGAGCATCATCGATGAACAAGGAGGATCCGATGTAGATGTAAAGGCAAGCATTGGCAAAGCCAGGGCAGCATTTCTACAGTTGAAAAAATATATGGGACTCAAAACAACTGTCAACTAACCTCGAAGTCAGACTCTCCAATTCAAACGTCAAGACAGTTCTGATGTATGGAGCTGAAACTTGGAGAATTACTGCAAACATCATCAGAAGGGTACATTTATTTATAAACAACAGCCTACGCAAGATACTGAATGTCCGTTGGCCGGAAACTATCAACAACAGCTTACTATGGGAGAGGACAAACCAACTTCCAGCCGATGAGGAAATAAGGAAAGGACGTTGGAAATGGATAGGACATACATTGCAAAAATCATCAGACTGCATCAAGAGACAAACATTAATAATGGAGTCTTGTTGGGGAATGGAAAAGAGGAATGCCAAAGAACACACTTCGTCGAGAATTGGAAGCAGACATTTAAAGGATAAACAGCAACTGGAAACAATTGGAAAGGATTGCTGAGGACAGAGTTGAATGGAGAATTTTGGTAAGCGGCCTATGCTCCTCAGTGAAGAGGAATGGGTGTAAGTAAGTAAGTAAGTATTAACAGGTATATATTATGTAATGATTTTTAATATTCATATTATTATTATTTTGTAGATCATATTATAGACTCATTGTAGCTATACATCTGTTGAATACTAGAAGTCTCAGGATAACTGTTTCATTCTAGCACAGAACTTCTCAGAAGTGTACATCAATTATTTTACATTTCTCGAAGAGCGGATTGATGAAATTTATCACTAGAAGAACCTGATCTAGCCTTTGATGGGCTCCTAGAATTGAATTGCTAAGAAATTCTATATTGAAGTAAAGTAGATGCTCAATACCTTTTAGTTTTCAGTAGATCTCTACATAAACTCAGTTATTGATGGAAACTAACAAAACCAATAATCTACACCCACTACTTATAAGTAAAACATGTACTCGTCAGCTGTTGAAAAACAATTTATTTTGACGTAGAGTGTATTTTTTTAATAAACCTACACAAGTAAATTGTTTAACTCAATAATGTTTAGTAAAAGAAGAAATACACGAAGATCTTTTTGGATCTACTCAAGAGTTACATTAAGAATAAATCGACTATAAAAGTTTAATATGACTGAAACTGAATCACTATCTTTTTCTTTTAAATTCTATATTCTAGTTAATAGATCTGACAAAGATGATACATGAACAGAAAGTGATAACTAATCCCGTAAAGTATTAGAAATGTAACTCATAGACGAAGTTATAAAAAAGTCGGTTTAGTGGTAAAATGGTCATTAGTTCTAGCCAGTATTTAATTTCCCCATTTCTGCGTTCAATGATCCCTAATGAGAAGGTAACACTGAAGAATTTTCAGAAAAATAGTAAGAACGTATTATGTTTGACGACTAAAGAAAAGTACTGAACTTTCAGAACTGTGTTTTAGAAGACTATTTCATTTATTTTAGTTGTGGGTAGTATAAACTTTTCATTTCTATCGTTGTTACATTCCGCTTACTCCATCTTTGCGTTCAGTATACTTACTGTTAGTATATCGTCTTTTATTATGAACTATAATTAATTAGTATTGTATAAGTTACCACTGTTTACTGTCACTATCTCTTTTGTTTCGCATTTGTGTTAGATACATAATTGGTTCGCTGTGTGGTCTGATTTTATGTATATATGAAAAAATGCCTCAAAACATAATACGATGTTTTCCAGTTTATTCAACGGCTTGTGTTCTTCCTGCTCTCGTCTGGGATTGAGCAGGTATCAAGCAGATATACAGGGACTAGCTAAGCAAGTATTGGCGGTGTTATTGTAACCACGTGCGCACTATACCATATCGATCAATTAGTCTCATACATCCAATAGTAATAGTCTATTTTTTCTACGTCATAATATAATCATAGAAAGACATACAATTGTTCTAATGATTTGAAAAGTTTATGTACATAAAATAACCCAAATATAAAGTAACGTATGGAGATCCCCATTCAATACATTGGAGGAGGAATCCATCATGACAAATGAAAATAAACTTAACAAATACTTGCAGGAACTAAATAAGAAATCCTATTGGTTATTCAATTTGCCTGACCCGTGAAGCCAAACAATCACGTTTATCTAAATTGTATGATATTTTTCAAGTTCTTATACAAAACAGCTTATGAGCGGCCGGTTTTGCCAATAGCGCATTTATCATATCACGATTTGGCTTGTTAATTAGATAAATTATTAGTACCATTGGGCGGGAGATTTACGGTTCTTACATTAAAACATGAATTTCAATTCCCTGAAGAAAAGGATCATGCAAATAAACAAGGCACATTCGCCAAATCATATGATGTTCGTCCATTACTTACAAATGTTCAAGTTGAGAAAGCCATAAACAGTTTGTGAATTAGGCAAATTAATATTAGGTGTTTTTGAGGTATTTTTGTAAGCATAAATAGAAAATGTATTTGATTGTATTCTTCATAGATTAATGTTGGCTGGTTACCGTTAATAATTACAGAGCAAAGGACAACTCATTAGTGACTACTTACAACATATTCCTGAAGTTCTAGTGAGAAGTCACGACTCCTGAGGCTCGGAAATGTTGGAAATTAAACAGTTATCACCACTGGCATTAGCTGGTCTTCGCGCTATACCACTAATCGAACAAGGAAGTGGGAGTTCTAACACTGATATCTGAACCATTGGTGCTGATTGTAAAGCATTAACCGCGAGACTTGATGACCCTAAGTACTGTTTATCAGCCGTAACAATGATGCGCTCTGACAAGAAGTCCCATATTAAGACGAAACAGGTGTCAAGTGTTCCTTAATTTTCAGCGTTACTAAACAAATTTCAGTATGCTAGGAATACAATTAATTAAAATTACTGTTACTTTGCACGATAGGTGCATTTTAAAAGTGATAATAATTTACACAGGTAAATTGATGATCACCGTAACTTATTTAACTGTACAAACCCAAAGACGAACAGAAGAGATGATGTAGTTGTTTAAAAAAGTATTTTAAGTAAAGAGACGTTTGCATGACTACTAACTTGTGGTAGCTTTTGTCTTATTAGTTACAAGTAGTGCTTGGTGAGAACTTTATTTAATACATCTGAGAAGTTATATTCAGCTAATAAAACAGAATAAATAGTGCAGGTCGAATGTTGTCTTTTAGAAAATAGTTACCCAGGAAAATTCATTATAAAACGCATAGAAGAATGCCTAATAATGCAATTATGCAAAAACAATCTCTGTTTTTATTTGCGTTACAATCGAATATGATAAAGTCTCCAATAGCATCGACAGCAGAATTGAAAAGACACTAAAAACAAGCTTCCCTGCAGCACAATTATTCTCGGTTTATAGTACCAAGTGTTTTTTAAACAAATCAGATGTAAACCGTTACTCTTCTGAAGTTACCGCAAAATATATCCATGATTTTCCACGTAATTATGACAGCAAGTACATAGGGAGAGCTAAAAGAAGTGCATCAACAAGGTGTACTGAACATATTTATCGAAACAAAAGGAAAGTTTTTTTGCGAGTACAATAACTTGGTATTTAATCGTAAGTGGATAAATGATGAACATCGTGTGGTGGTTTAGAATAATTAATAAGCAAAACCCTTCCCTATTACCACGTTTTGTAGAAGAAATTGCCATCCAACCTTGATACACAGAATGAAGGACTGATTAACATCACTTTGTCATGGTAAAATAATTATACCGACATTTTGTCATTTATTACGTGACTTCTATGCATTACTTTATTCCAGTAATATTTATATACGTCTTAAATTGTTTGAGAACTATTTGGATTGACTATATATGCACTCATTTATTAGATATTTACCCTATTTGGTTTTTATTAGTTGCGGTTTTGGTTATCTGGCATGTTGGTAAGCCATTGAATGTATTCAATTGAGGATATCCAGTATAACATGTACATACGGTTATTCTTTATGGGCTTTTAAGGAGTTGAAAAACAATGCATCATTCATACAGCAATTGATTGTCTATCAAACAGGAAGAACATAGATTGCTAAGAAATGGGTATGTATATTAAATTCTAAATTAAGCAAAGATACAAAGGTTATGCTCCTTCATAGTGTCCTATATGTTAATTTAGTTCGAGGCACACTTTTCTTCTTCTTCGTCTAACACTCTGACACTTATATACGTTACAGTGAAAGAAACATATAAATCAGTTTCATTACAAATACCGTTACTGTCTGACATTCTAATTTGTATGAATTCCGCCTATATGTAATACTTATAACTTTAATTATAATGACTTTAATAATTTTAGGTTACATTTCCAAGTGAGGTAAAGTCACGAAATATATTGAATTCACTCTATTCTCCGAATTATGCTGAATATAGCAACTGTTTATATCTTTAAACGGATCACATTGTGTGTAATTGCAATTAAAGGCATTAGTTTACACTGTTAATTGTCTTTTTCAGTTGATTATTGAAACAAAATATTTAAAAAGTTGTTATTCGTATTTGTCATTGATAATTCTGTTGGTATCATCGAAAAACAAAGAACAGTTGATAGTTGTTCAATCTTTGTATGGAACGCTTCATTAGCACGCAAACACGATTTCACCGGTAATTGAACGCGGAATCCTCTTGTCTTACAGTGAACTCTCAACCATTTTTACCACTCTGTTGGTATCTACTAGTAGAATTCCCACTTCCACCAATTCGTAACATAGTTCCGCGATCATCTAATTCATGTGATCGTTTCTGTGTAGTGAATGATTGATTGATATTATCCACAAATTTTTCACTTAACATTTTGTTGCATACAGAATTTCATGTCATTTAACATTCATTTAAAAAAGGAAACGTTGTATATTAGAATACTATTTTCATTAAAATTGTAATTTTAAAGTGTTTTAATGTTACCTGATACTACTTATTCTGAACATGTCAGTATGCTAAAATTCAACATTTCAGATAAAGAAACATAAATACAGTACAGTTTATAGCTTAATGTGTACTAATCAATCATTAAATCAACGAAAGGAAAACCTAAGAGTTCTTGATATAACATTTAAGGTACTCTCAGCCTATTATATAATTATGTTTGTTGAAGCGTCACATCGCATTTAATATATAGAAATGCAGCAAACAAACTTGTACCCATGACAACAGATATTTATAGAACTATTTTTGAAAGTTAAAAGACATATCAAGTAATATTTATTGGAGACGAAATTATTATCAGGAACCACTCAAGATTACATTTCATTATAAGTATGTTGTAATGAATTGACCTCGTTTAGATAGCTACTGAAAACTTGGAAGCACTAGACATCCGTTTTGTGTCAACAAAGAATACTTCATTAGTTGGCATCCACGACCTCACTAGAAAATTGAGCCTATTATATTTGGGGCTCATAGACAGAATTTAACAGATAAAATGTAAACATTTCACTGTTGATTTTGATTAATGTGGTTGCTTGATCAAAATGTTGAGTCATATGTTTTTCAGCTGTACAAACAGTGTAATTAATCCTCCTGTTTACAATTTGGTAATTTACGACAAATCTCTTTTTTTATCCATCCTTTGAAAAAAAGGATTGAATACATTAAAACCAAATGTTTGATAGATAGATAGTAAACAATTATATCAGCGAAAATACTATATAACTCTCTTGATTGATGCGCAACGTAAACAAATTTATCATTGATTTAGAAATATGAATCGTTGAATGTTGACTAAGCGGTCTAACGGATAATCGTTCACCGAGAAGTCTAATTGTCGTAGATACTCACTATTGAAGAGTTCAATGCCGTAACGAAACAGCTGTCCGGTGTGTCATACATTACAATAGTCGCTTGACTGTGACCGATTAGTGATATCAAATACAGATGATGAAACATGTTAAATAGAGATTTATTAATGCTGAAGTTTTCTTACTATAACTACATTTGAGTACATTAAATAATAGGGTTATCATTATTACTATTATTTTAAAGCTGACAATTGAAACTCGTTGAATCAATAATGAATAATGTTATAACCTTTAATCAGTAATTGAAAGAAGAATAGGAGCTGAATGACAAGTAAAATGCAAATTCAACAAGGAAAGATGATAATATGGATATTCCAGTTGATTTGTTGTGAACTGAAGTTGATCTGTCTCTGTTGTCATATGTATATCCTGAGTAAAGTGTCTCGATATAGCGATTATTCACAAGTATTGTTTGATTCGGATTGTGATTGACAAGTAGAATCCAGGACTAGAGTTTCATTTTTTTCGGGACTCGTCAGCTGTATTTACCTGCATACCGGTGTTGATATTTATATAATTCAAATTAAACAGTACTTGTAAATAATCTCTGTGTCGAGGCTATCCGCTAAAGGACGCACATATGGCAACAGTGACTAATCAACTTTAGTCCACAACAAATCAACGGGAAAATCAAAATGCATCCTAATTGCATACGTACCCGTTGCATAAGTGTGACAGTCAGGAGTCAGCAGTCTAGGGGGTGAACGCGGTGGTTTTTGGCACGAAAAGTGAGTTGGAGTCTCGGTGTGAACATTAACACTGGGATGCAGGTACATCCAGATGGAGAGCCACAAACAGGATAGAACGAGCATCAATGGATTCTGCTTGCAGCCACAATCCAAATCAAATAAAAGATGAAAATAGTTTAATAGAAATGAAACAGGAAGGAAACACTAAATCAACAATATCATCTGAGAGGAAAGTGGTATTAAGACGGGTTTATGCATTCTACTGTATTTCATTCAAATTAATCTATATATTTTAATCTGTTGTAGACTAAGGAGGGTAATGTCGGGCACCAACTTCTTCCCCATGTAGAGGTGATGGCGAGATGTTGTGGGTGTAAGTTGATTGGCGGTGTTGAGTTGTGTAAGACGAAGGAGGGTAGAATGTTGTGCACCACCTTCTTCCCCATGTAGAGGTGATTGCCAGATGTTGTGGGTGTAAGTTGATTGGCGGTGATGAGTTGTGTAAGACGAAGGAGGTAGAATGTTGTGCACCACCTTCTTCCCCATGTAGAGGTTGATGGCGAGATGTTGTGGGTGTAAGTTGATTGGCGGTGATGAGTTGTGTAAGACGAAGGAGGGTAGAATGTTGTGCACCACCTTCTTCCCCATGTAGAGGTGATGCGAGATGTTGTGGGTGTAAGTTGATTGGCGGTGATGAGTTGTGTAGGACGAAGGAGGGTAGAATGTTGTGCACCACCTTCTTCCCCATGTAGAGTTGATGGCGAGATGTTGTTGGTGTAATTTGATTGGCGGTAATGAGTTGTGTAGGGCGAAGGAGGTTAGAATGTTGTGCACCACCTTCTTCCCCATGTAGAGTTGATGGCGAGATGTTGTGGGTGTAAGTTGATTGGCGGTATGAGTTGTGTAAGACGAAGGAGGGTAGAATGTTGTGCACCAGCTTATTCCCCATGTAGAGGTGATGGCGAGATGTTGTGGGTGTAAGATGATTTGCGGTGATGAGTTGTGTAAGACGAAGGAGGGTAGATTGTCGTGCACCAAATTCTTCCCCATGTAGAGGTGATGGCGAGATGTTGTTGGTGTAATTTGA
>JALJAT010000027.1:0-45000 GCA_034768735.1 Schistosoma mekongi
CTAAATAAGTACTAATCCAAAAGAAATCTTATTCTTCCTAAACCTATTCCAAAATATACACCAGCACTAATATTAACAAATGGACGAATTAATAAAACAATAGGACGTATAATATATCTTACTAACTCAATTATACACACAAACGGTGATAATAATATTGGACTACCAATTGGTATAAAACCAGATATAAATCATTACACTCTCACAAGCATAAATTGTCATAAAAGGAATACCGCTGTACTCTGTATTTAAACCACTAACCAACTCACTTTCAGACTCACCATAATCAAATGGAACACGATTACTCTCTCTAAACATTGAAACAACTCAAACAATATAATTTAACGGAGTTATAAATGACATCAAACAAATATTCATTTTTCCATAATCACCAAGCAACATACCAAAAATTAACAACACACACATAAAAATCATTTCATATCTTACCCTAGAAAACGCAATACGAACAGCACTCAACAATCTATACTTTTTTCAAGAAGCCCAACCTAACATCAACAATCCATAACTTATAAAAGTAAAAACTATTAAAATATAAAGCATCATAAACTTATAATAAACATTACTAAAACTACAACTATAAATATATATACCCATACAAGAACAAAAAAATAACATAAAACAACCTAATCAACCAAATCAACTATGAACTACATATCCATTAATCTTAATCTTAACAACTAACTTCATAAAATCAGCAAAACTTTGTAATAAACCAGCCAATCCAACCTTTTTTGGACCCTTACGCAACTGTATATATCTAAGAACCTTACGCTCACATAAAATAAAAAATGCTACTAATAAAAGAACCAATAATAAACCTTCTAAACCAACAAGTAAACTCCATATAATACTCTTCATTCCCAACGTATTATTCATATAACGAATATCTAAAACTTGACAAGTTTCAATTCTACTAACTTAAACTAAACACGTATAAATTATAATACCACTGCAAAACTCTAACAATAGAAATTCATATTTCACCAACTATTTGCAGAATAGACATTCTCTTAAATTAAAATATATTGTTAAAAAAAAATTAAAACAACACATTACAATTATATCAAACACTCTTAGGAACAATGGACCTAACTATTCACTTAAATAAATAAAACTGCTCTAAAAAACTATACAATACCCATAACAATAAAAACACTAAATCTAATCCAATTAACAAATACCTAACATAAATCTTATAATAAAGAGCAAACCTTAAAGGAATAGCTAATAACCAAACTATATATCCAAATAACCTACCACTAGAACTTCCTAAATAATAAATAACGCCCGACCTTCAAATAAAATAAACCAAATACAACATTAACAATCTTAAAAAAGACGAAACAATACTTAAACAAAATATAACTTTACTAGAAGCTAACATCATGTGACATCATAATATAAACCAATTACCATTATAAACCCAAATTAATAACCCACAAAAAACAATACCAATACCAGTTAATCCAACTACAATTCTACTATTATAATTTTTAATAAAATAACACACGTATAACATTGATACCTTTAAAATACTAGACACACACCAACAAACTATTCAACTCTTTCTCCCTTTAAAAACCTGATAAACCCAAAAAATAAAAGGAAAAACACCAAACTTTAAAAAAAAACCAAAAAAAAAAAAAAAAAAAAAAATCAGGAAATATAATACCAACCAAAATTAAAGAAGATGATACTCCCAAAGCCAAAAGATAATATAACAAACTATCAATTTTAATTAACCCATCAACATTATTATTTTTATAAAAACATGGTATCACTGAAAGACCGCATAATTCTAATAATAACCAAAAAGTCATCAAATCTCCAGAAAATAATAAAAGAACTCTTAAAAACATCAAAACAAATATCGATAAAACCGAATAAAACATTTTTACCCTTAAATAACATAACAATTATAACTTTAATGATCAACAGAAAACTTAAGTATTTCTTGAACAATAAATCAATGCATTAATGCAACAAAAATTTCATAAACAAAAAGAATAATAAAAAGCAAAGAAATATAATAATAATCCAAAAGAAATCTTATTCTTCCTAAACCTATTCCAAAATATACACCAGCACTAATATTAACAAATGGACGAATTAATAAAACAATAGGACGTATAATATATCTTACTAACTCAATTATACACACAAACGGTGATAATAATATTGGACTACCAATTGGTATAAAACCAGATATAAATAATCTAAATGTAGTAAACATGCGTCTAAAAAATAACGAAAGATACAAAGGCACTATTAAAGCAATTATTATTAACCTAAAACTAAACATATGATAAATATATGGACAACGAACTAAAGCAAACAAAACAATTAAAATAAATAAAGATAAACTATATCACTTTTCAAATCTTAAAACCTTTAACCACTTAGATAATCGAACCAAAAATCTAGTAACCCATAAACCAGATAACATAAAGGATATGTGTAACTTTACACAATATATAAACATGAATCATATAGTTTTCTTAACTTAATATCCACCTCTAAAAACACATATCTTCAGACCTTCAAACTGATACTTTACCACTTAAGCTAAAAGGAAATATATCCACACTAATAAATTAATCACCAATATCTATAAACTTCTTAACTAAATATATAACTTAAGAAACTGGCATCTAACCACCCTCTTGACCAAAACAAGAATATGCAATAACTTACACCTAGCTTCTAACAATTATAATCAATATTCAACTTTTACTATTACAAAATTTATATCACAATAAATAGAAATAAATTCAACAAACTTAAATAAATTATACAAGACAATAATTTATCTAAACCACCATTATATTCATAACTCATATTACCTGGAGAACATATAATTAAACCATAAACAATAAAACCTATAATACTCCCACTAAATATATAAATGCTAACTAAAATTAAACATATAAAATCCCTAATAGTAACATATTTTATAACTAACCACAACTCACCAAAAAATTGTAAAGTTGGTGGAAAACCACACACATTTAAAAATATAAATCCAGCAACAACATGCATTATAAGACCACCACCTATTATCTTAACTAAAATACTTCATTTACGAGAACCAGATATCTCATAACCAAATCATATAATCATAAATGATAAACAAACCGACAATCCATGACCTAAACAATACACAAATGCATAATAATCTCCACAATATGAAGAACTTAACAATATACACATTCCTATTAACATATGAGATAAACTCAAATAAGCTAATCAACGCTTTGCATCACACTCCAACATAGCCGCAATTAAATAAACTACTCTATAACCCAATAAAAATATAGAATAACCATATAAATAATCAACTAATACACACCCACATAATCGTACTAATCCAACCAAACCTAACTTCATTATATAACCTCTCAATATAATACTTACAGGACTACTAGCCTCAGCATGAACTAATGGCAATCATCCGTGAAACGGAAATACAGGAATCTTAGTTAAAAATATTAAAATTATCAACAAATACATCCTACTAATCTCAGAACCTTCATTACCTCACATAATAACTTTAAATCTACCTTTACTTAAACCTACAAAACATATCCCCACTAATAAAGGAACACTCCCTAATATGATATATCCACCAAAATATCATCTAGAAACATAACGTTCCGGATAAGGACTATTCACAATCAATAAATATAAAGCTCTAATAATTGAAAGCTCGTAAAAAAACCAAAATACTAAAGATTTAGATACAACATATGTAACCATAGATCTAGCAATTCTTATATACAAAACTACACTCTTAACTTCAACTAATCACAAAACAAGACATATAATTAAGGTTAATGTTAACATCAAACATGACAATTTATCCAATATCACCCAACCACCACATAAATATTTCTTTACACCAAGAATCATCATTGAACAATTAGAATATCATATTCAAACATAAAAAATTAATAAATATATAAATGTAACAATAAATCCAGTTAAAAACCAATAGAAATACGCAAAGAACCCTGACATATTTTAGTACCAACAACTATCAACATTACTGAAACTTCTAAAACAAATAAAGCCATCATCGAAATGAATACTATATGACAATCATTAATTTTCATTAATAAACAAACTAACAACAATAGAATTTTATAACTCTCTAAAACTATTAAATATTTAAACAAATGATGACCACATATCAATAAACTTATTAATACTAAACCACCTCCACATAATAACATAACAATTAACATCTATTCTTTAACTACCAAATTTATATAAATTCACAAATCATATATTTATATAGATCTACATCTAATTAATAAACGACTATCTATCTTAAGCGGAATAATCCAAAAAAACTTATAAATAAATAAAATACTCAACATCATTAATCTACAAACCTTACTAACATCTATATAAGGATACTCAGCATGACATCCACCCAAATATCTTAAAGCAACAAATAAACTAACTACCAATCAAAAACACACCTGACGACTAAAAACATAAATAGATCTAAAATTCTTCCTTGGAAACCACAAAACCAACAAAAACAATATAACTAAGACCAGCCCACCAACCTTAGAATTTATAGAACGAAGCATTGCATAAAATAATAAAAAATATCACTCGGGCTTTATACTATCCGGAGTAACTAATGGATTAGCTACAATAAAAGCTTCCACATCCAATATAATTTTAGGATCAACTAAAACTAAAAAATTACTAAAAACTATTACTACCATAAAAGCAAACAAATCCTTAATCGTATGATATCTATGAAAATACACACAATCACTATATCCTTTATAAAAAAACAATGGACTAGTAGAACCACTTTGATGCAAATAAAACAAATGTAAAACTATTAATCCTAATAAAATAAATCCTAAACTTATATGCACAGGAAATACACGAACTAATGTATCAATTAATGTTACTGAAAAACCACCAACAACATAACTAAATATTAAACCCCCAACAACAGGCACACTAAGTATAATAGAAGTCAAAACAGTAGCAGCTCAATATGACATTTGATGCCACGGTAAAATATATCCAAGAAAAGCTTCTACCATTAAAATAACATAAATAAAAAATTAATAAATATATAAATGTAACAATAAATCCAGTTAAAAACCAATAGAAATACGCAAAGAACCCTGACATATTTTAGTACCAACAACTATCAACATTACTGAAACTTCTAAAACAAATAAAGCCATCATCGAAATGAATACTATATGACAATCATTAATTTTCATTAATAAACAAACTAACAACAATAGAATTTTATAACTCTCTAAAACTATTAAATATTTAAACAAATGATGACCACATATCAATAAACTTATTAATACTAAACCACCTCCACATAATAACATAACAATTAACATCTATTCTTTAACTACCAAATTTATATAAATTCACAAATCATATATTTATATAGATCTACATCTAATTAATAAACGACTATCTATCTTAAGCGGAATAATCCAAAAAAACTTATAAATAAATAAAATACTCAACATCATTAATCTACAAACCTTACTAACATCTATATAAGGATACTCAGCATGACATCCACCCAAATATCTTAAAGCAACAAATAAACTAACTACCAATCAAAAACACACCTGACGACTAAAAACATAAATAGATCTAAAATTCTTCCTTGGAAACCACAAAACCAACAAAAACAATATAACTAAGACCAGCCCACCAACCTTAGAATTTATAGAACGAAGCATTGCATAAAATAATAAAAAATATCACTCGGGCTTTATACTATCCGGAGTAACTAATGGATTAGCTACAATAAAAGCTTCCACATCCAATATAATTTTAGGATCAACTAAAACTAAAAAATTACTAAAAACTATTACTACCATAAAAGCAAACAAATCCTTAATCGTATGATATCTATGAAAATACACACAATCACTATATCCTTTATAAAAAACAATGGACTAGTAGAACCACTTTGATGCAAATAAAACAAATGTAAAACTATTAATCCTAATAAAATAAATCCTAAACTTATATGCACAGGAAATACACGAACTAATGTATCAATTAATGTTACTGAAAAACCACCAACAACATAACTAAATATTAAACCCCCAACAACAGGCACACTAAGTATAATAGAAGTCAAAACAGTAGCAGCTCAATATGACATTTGATGCCACGGTAAAATATATCCAAGAAAAGCTTCTACCATTAAAATAACATAAATAAAAAACCCAACTTTTCAAACCCCTATCATACGATAACTTCTATAATACAATCTACGACCAATATGAACATAAACAAGAAAAAATATAATCCTTACACACCATATATGAATATAACGAATAATCCAACAATAAATATTATCATCAGTTCACATCATTAACATCGAAAATTTACCCAAAACATCATAAAATAATGACAAAACTATACCAGAAAAAACCTGAATTATCATAAAAGCACTAATCATAAAACCAACACACCAAAAATATGTTATAGACAATTTTGTAGGCAAATCTATTAAATTAAAACGAATAATCTTCAACATTAAATATTTTAGTTTAAACATTAAATTCTTTAGCACCACAAACTAACAGTTTACATTATAACCTACATAAAACTCTACTAAAAAATCATTAATCGTTAATCTACTAATTAACTCCACAGACACGAAAAATCTATATGCCATAACAACACCTGATTAACCACACTATACTAATACATAAACTATTAAATAAACAAACAACCATATATAATCTACAAAATGCCAATATAAAATTATTATTTTCCTATATCGACGAACCAACTTCGACCTATCATAATAATCTAACTCAGTCAAACCAACAGTACCTATAATAACATGAATAAAATGCAAGCCTATTGTTAAAAAACAAGCAGCAGAATGAGGATTATGCAATCTCCTAGCATTGCTATTTATAATCTCCCAAACAGCTAAGATCATAAAAGCAAAAGAATAAAGTATTCTACAATTTAAATAAAGATGACGCTCATCAGTCTTAATCAAACAATGATAAGTAGTCATAAAAAAAGACGTCCTTATCAATATATAAGTCTCCAACATAGGAATACCATAAGCATAAGCTATAGGCTTACTATAATAATCCTGAAATCATAAACAAGTCAATAACATTGTAGCAAAAATTATAATCTCAGTCAATAAAAATAACCAAAACCCAAGCATACGATCTTCCTTAATAGTAAATAAATCCCAAACAACATATTTTAAAACTAAATAAACTCATAAACCAATTATCAATAATAAAATAAAAGGATGATAAAAAAAAATACATGGTAATATAAAAAACATTAATACCAATTTAACCAAAGAAAATAAACTCATTACCTTATAATGGCTCAAATATACACATGAGATCTCTTACTTGGAAAGAAAGAATAATTATTATAATACACATTATAATCAACAATTTTAAACAATATATTAACTACACATTTTAAAAAAATAAATATAATACAACAATAAACGTACCAAAAACTAAACACGAAACCTCAAACATATAACTAACAGAAAATCTATTAACCAAATAACAAATATAATCAAATAACCCTACCTCTCAACGAAAAATACCCAAAAATACATAATCTCAAAAAATCCTCATAAAACAATTATACATATAAACCAAATAATCAATCCCACATAAATAACCAATTCAACTCTTACTATATTCAGAACACCAATAACCTATATATACCCCTAACAATACACCAATAAACATAATAAAAAGAATAAATAACCTTAACAAACTCATAAACCCACTAAAATAATTAAATAAACTAAAACTTAAATGATATCCCAAAAATGTACCAATCATTGGAACTATTAAAACTATATAAAAACACATACGCGTAGTATAACAACCAAAGGTTAATCCACCAAAAAATATAATAAATAATCGCACACTATAAGCCCTAGATAACATTAAACCTACTATCACAAACAACAAAAATATTATCCTAAAATAACTCATACTGACTACACTACTCAAGAACACATGCTTCCTAAAATATAAACCCATAAAAGGAAACCCAGATAACCCTAATAAAAGAATAAACATATAAATTAATCTAAATATTTTACCATATATTTTAGTATCAACTTGATTCTTTTTTTGACCACCAAATCTAGAAATTATATAATCACCAACAAAAGTAAATAAAAGACACTTCCTTATAGCATGTATACCAATAACTGAACAAACGCCAAAATATAATCTCCAACAGACAAAATTAAAAAAACTCAAGAAATTTTACTACTAGTAGACAAAGCAATCAAACGCTTTACATCAACATAAAACAAAGCACTTACTGAAGAAACTATTATAGTTAAAACTCTACAAAACTGCAAAAAACATATTAAACTCCCACCATAATCTACCCCAATAACATAATAATAACCACCAATCATCCATACACCAGAAGCAACTAAAGTTGAAGAATGAACTAATGAACTTACCGGTGTAGGAGCACGCATAGCTTCCAATAATCAAGAAACAAAAGGAAAAGAAGCACTCTTCGTAGAAACAACCAAAAACACTATAAACCTAAATAATACTGAATTCGCATATCCACCACAATAAAACAAAGCAACTAAAATAAACAAACATACATCACCAAAACGAGAAGTAACTAAAGTTATAAAACCAGCACGTAACGAATCATTAGTATCATAAAAACATATAAGAATATAACTAACCAAACCAAGATACTCCCACAATACTAATCTAACCAAAAAACTACTTGTTCTAACCAAAATAAGCATAACCAAAGAAAAACAAATCATTATAAAGAAAGCAATCACGCAAACTTTCCATCAGAAAAATAATGATATCTATAAACCACAGATATAACTACAAACCATCAACATCAAAAAAACATAAGAACTATACTCAGAATTATAAGAAAACCCAACAAAGTCACAACAATATCTACCTATATTATAATTTACCCAACCACCAAATCTATTTTATCCAAAAAAAAAACAAAAAAAAAAAAAAAAAACAAAAAAAAAAAAAAACAAAAAAAAAAAAAAAAAAAACAAAAAAAAAAAAAAAAAACAAAAAAAAAAAAAAAAAAAAAAAACAAAAAAAAAAAAAAAAACAAAAAAAAAAAAAAAACAAAAAAAAAAAAAAAAAAAACAAAAAAAAAAAAAAAACAAAAAAAAAAAAACAAAAAAAAAAAAAAAAAAAACAAAAAAAAAAAAACAAAAAAAAAAAAAAAAAAAAAAACAAAAAAAAAAAAACAAAAAAAAAAAAAACAAAAAAAAAAAAAAAAAACAAAAAAAAAAAAACAAAAAAAAAAAAAAAAAACAAAAAAAAAAAAACAAAAAAAAAAAAAAACAAAAAAAAAAAAAAACAAAAAAAAAAAAAAAAAAAAAACAAAAAAAAAAAAACAAAAAAAAAAAAACAAAAAAAAAAAAACAAAAAAAAAAAAAACAAAAAAAAAAAAAAACAAAAAAAAAAAAACAAAAAAAAAAAAAAAAAAAAACAAAAAAAAAAAAAAACAAAAAAAAAAAAAACAAAAAAAAAAAAAAAACAAAAAAAAAAAAAAAAAAAAAAAAAAAAACAAAAAAAAAAAAACAAAAAAAAAAAAAACAAAAAAAAAAAAAACAAAAAAAAAAAAAAAAACAAAAAAAAAAAAACAAAAAAAAAAAAAAAACAAAAAAAAAAAAACAAAAAAAAAAAAACAAAAAAAAAAAAAAAACAAAAAAAAAAAAACAAAAAAAAAAAAAAAACAAAAAAAAAAAAAAAAACAAAAAAAAAAAAAACAAAAAAAAAAAAACAAAAAAAAAAAAAAAACAAAAAAAAAAAAACAAAAAAAAAAAAACAAAAAAAAAAAAAAAAAACAAAAAAAAAAAAAAAAACAAAAAAAAAAAAAAAAAAACAAAAAAAAAAAAAAAAAAACAAAAAAAAAAAAAAAACAAAAAAAAAAAAACAAAAAAAAAAAAAAAAACAAAAAAAAAAAAAAAACAAAAAAAAAAAAAAACAAAAAAAAAAAAAAAAAAAAAAAACAAAAAAAAAAAAACAAAAAAAAAAAAACAAAAAAAAAAAAAAAACAAAAAAAAAAAAAAAAAAAACAAAAAAAAAAAAAACAAAAAAAAAAAAAACAAAAAAAAAAAAAAAAAAAAACAAAAAAAAAAAAACAAAAAAAAAAAAAAAAACAAAAAAAAAAAAAAAAAACAAAAAAAAAAAAAACAAAAAAAAAAAAAACAAAAAAAAAAAAAAAAAAAAAACAAAAAAAAAAAAAAAAACAAAAAAAAAAAAAACAAAAAAAAAAAAAAAACAAAAAAAAAAAAAAACAAAAAAAAAAAAAAACAAAATTCTCTAAAACTAACAAACACCTCCAAATTTACCATGTCTTCCCACATTATTTTTTACCTAAATAACACATTTTTTCACCCTATGTACCCACTACTTTTTTAAACTTACACATTTCTCTTACAAAATCAACCAATTATAATAACCCCTAAAGCAACAAGAAACATAAGAGCTAACTACACTAACCAATAAGGACTATAACCCTATAAGGGAATAAGGAACTAAGTACACTAAACCAATAAGGACTATACCCTATAAGGGAATAAGGAACAAGTACACTAAACAATAAGGACTATCCCTATAAGGGAATAGGAACTAAGTACACTAACCAATAAGGACTATACCTATAAGGAATAAGGAACTAGTACACTAAACCAATAAGGACTATAACCCTATAAGGGAATAAGGAACTAAGTACACTAAACCAATAAGGACTATCCCTATAAGGGAATAGGAACTAAGTACACTAACCAATAAGGACATACCCTATAAGGAATAAGGAACTAAGTACACTAAACTAGTCTTAATATTACCAGTAATACCAAAAGTGAACACACAAAATTAATTATGAAAAATTTAACTTCAAATTAAATCAGCAAAACCCTTACTCACCCATAAATTATTTAACCTTACATCATTATAACTTCCATATTATATATATGAATAAAATAGACCCTTTTTAAAGTTACCCTTTTATCACTCTAATAACTCTAACCTAAACTGACCTGTAATCCCATTAAATTGAATTGTCCCCCTAACGAATTAGATTTAACCCTATCTCATTCCACTTATTGTGTGACAAGAACTACTAAATCTATAAATTTCTTACAAATAAGAACCCCCTTACAAAATTCTCTAAAACTAACAAACACCTCCAAATTTACCATGTCTTCCCACATTATTTTTACCTAAATAACACATTTTTTCACCCTATGTACCCACTACTTTTTTAAACTTACACCATTTCTCTTACAAAATCAACCAATTATAATAAACCCCTAAAGCAACAAGAAACATAAGAGCTAACTACACTAAACCAATAGGACTATACCCTATAAGGAATAAGGAACTAACTACACTAAACCAATAAGGACTATACCTATAAGGGAATAAGGAACTACGTACACTAAACCAATAAGGACTATACCCTATAAGGAATAAGGAACTAGTACACTAAACCATAAGGACTATACCCTATAAGGGAATAAGGAACTAAGTACACTAACCATAAGGACTATACCCTAAAGGGAATAAGGAACTAGTACACTAAACCAATAAGGACTATACCTATAAGGGAATAGGAACTAAGTACACTAACCATAAGGACTATACCTATAAGGGAATAAGGAACTAGTACACTAAACCAATAAGGACTATACCCTATAGGGAATAAGGAACAAGTACACTAAACAATAAGGACTATCCCTATAAGGGAATAAGAACTAAGTACACTAAACCAATAAGGACTATAACCCTATAAGGGAATAAGAACTAAGTACACTAAACCAATAAGGACTATACCCTATAAGGGAATAAGGAACTAAGTACACTAAACCAATAAGGACTATACCCTATAAGGGAATAAGGAACTAACTACACTAACCAATAAGGACTTACCCTATAAGGGAATAAGGACTAAGTACACTAACCATAAGGACTATACCTATAAGGAATAAGGAACTACGTACACTAACCAATAAGGACTATCCCTATAAGGGAATAAGGAACTAAGTACACTAAACCATAGGACTATACCCTATAAGGGAATAAGGACTAAGTACACTAAACCATAGGACTATACCCTAAAGGGAATAAGGACTAAGTACACTAAACCATAGGACTATACCCTATAGGAATAAGGAACTAAGTCACTAAACCAATAAGGCTATACCCTATAAGGGAATAAGGAACTAAGTACACTAAACAATAAGGACTATACCCTATAGGAATAAGGAACTAATACACTAAACCAATAAGGACTATACCCTATAGGAATAAGGAACTAAGTCACTAAACCAATAAGGACTATACCCTATAAGGGGAATACGGAACTAAGTACAACTAAACCAATAAGGACTAACCCTATAAGGGAATAAGGAATAAGTACACTAAACCAATAAGACTATACCCTATAAGGGAAAAGGAACTAAGTACCTAAACCAATAAGGACTATACCCTAAAGGGAATAAGGAATAAGTACACTAAACCAATAAGGACTATACCCTATAAGGGAATAAGGACTAAGTACACTAAACCAATAAGGACTAACCCTATAAGGGGAATACGGAACTAAGTACAACTAAACCAATAATGACTATACCCTATAGGAATAAGGAACTAATACACTAAACCAATAATGACTATACCCTATAAGGGAATAAGGAACTAAGTACACTAACCAATAAGGACTATAACCCTATAAGGGATAAGGAACTAAGTCACTAAACCAATAATGACTATACCCTATAAGGGAATAAGGAACTAAGTACACTAAACCAATAAGACTATACCCTATAGGAATAAGGAACTAAGTACACAAACCAATAAGGACCTATACCCTATAATGGAATAAGGAACTAATTACACTAAACCAATAAGGACTAACCCTATAAGGGAATAAGGAACTAAGTACACTAAACCACTAAGGACTATACCCTATAAGGGAATAAGAACTAAGTACACTAAACCATAAGGACTATACCCTAAAGGGAATAAGGAACTAAGTACACTAAACCACTAAGGACTATACCCTATAAGGGAAAAGGAACTAAGTACACTAACCATAAGGACTATACCCTATAAGGGAATAAGGAACTACGTACACTAAACCAATAGGACTATACCCTAAAGGGAATAAGGAACTAACTACACTAAACCAATAAGGACTATACCCTATAGGAATAAGGAACTAACTACACTAAACCAATAAGGACTATACCCTAAAGGGAATAAGGACTAAGTACACTAAACCAATAAGGACTATACCCTATAAGGGAATAAGGAACTAAGTACACTAAACCAATAAGGACTATACCTATAAGGGAATAAGGAACTAATACACTAAACCAATAAGGACTATACCCTATAATGGAATAAGGAACTACGTACACTAAACCAATAATGACTATACCCTATACGGGAATAAGGAACTAATACACTAAACCAATAAGACTATACCCTATAAGGGAATAAGGAACTAAGTACACTAAACCAATAAGGACTATACCTATAAGGGAATAGGAACTAACTACACTAAACCAATAAGGACTATACCCTATAAGGGAATAAGGAACTAAGTACAACTAAACCAATAAGGACTATACCCTAAAGGGAATAAGGAACTAATACACTAAACCAATACGGACTATACCCTAAAGGGAATAAGGAATAAGTACACTAAACCATAGGACTATACCCTATAATGGAATAAGGAACTAATACACTAAACCATAGGACTATACCCTATAAGGGAATAAGGAACTACGTACACTAAACCAATAAGGACTATACCCTATACGGGAATAAGGAACTAACTACACTAACCAATAAGGACTATACCCTATAAGGGATAAGGAACTAACTACACTAACCAATAAGGACTATACCCTATAAGGGGAATACGGAACTAAGTACACTAAACAATAAGGACTATTACCCTATAAGGGAATAGGAACTAAGTACCTAAACCAATAAGACTATACCCTATAAGGAATAAGGAACTAACTACACTAAACCAATAAGGACTAACTACACTAAACCAATAAGACTATACCCTATAGGGAATAAGGAATAAGTACACTAAACCATAGGACTATACCCTAAAGGGAATAAGGACTAACCCTATAAGGAATAAGGAACTAAGTACACTAAACAATAAGGACTATACCCGATAAGGGAATAAGAACTAACTACACTAACCAATAAGGACATACCCTATAAGGAATAAGGAACTAATACACTAAACCAATAAGACTATACCCTATACGGGAATAAGGAACTAAGTACACTAAACCAATAAGACTATACCCTATAGGAATAAGGAACTAAGTACACTAAACCAATAAGGACTAACTACACTAAACCAATAAGGACATACCCTATAAGGAATAAGGAACTAAGTACAACTAAACCAATAAGGACTAACTACACTAAACCAATAAGGACTAACTACACTAAACAATAAGGACTATACCATATAAGGGAATAAGGACTAACCCTATAAGGGAATAAGGACTAACCCTATAAGGGAATAAGGAACTAATACACTAAACCAATAAGGACTAACTACACTAAACCAATAAGGACTCTACCCTATAAGGGATAAGGAACTAAGTACAACTAAACCAATAAGACTATACCCTATAAGGAATAAGGAACTAACTACACTAAACCAATAAGACTATACCCTATAAGGGAATAAGGAACTAACTACACTAAACCATAAGGACTATACCCTATAAGGGAATAAGGAACTAATACACTAAACCAATAAGGACTAACTACACTAAACCAATAAGGACTATAACCCTATAAGGGAATAAGGAACTAAGTACACTAACCAATAAGGACTAACTACACTAAACCAATAAGGACTATACCCTATAGGAATAAGGAACTAAGTACCTAAACCAATAAGGACTAACCCTATAAGGAATAAGGAACTACTACACTAAACCATAGGACTATACCCTATAGGGAATAAGGAACTAATACACTAAACCAATAGGACTATACCCTAAAGGGAATAAGGACTAAGTACACTAAACTAGTCTTAATATTACCAGTAATACCAAAAGTGAACACACAAAATTAATTATGAAAAATTTAACTTCAAATTAAATCAGCAAAACACCTTACTCACCCATAAATTATTTAACCTTACATCATTATAACTTCCATATTATATATATGAATAAAATAGACCCTTTTTAAAGTTACCCTTTTATCACTCTAATAACTCTAACCTAAACTGACCTGTAATCCCATTAATTGATTTTCCCCCTAACTAATATATTTTACCCTATCTATCCACTTATTTGTGACAATAACTACTAAATCTATAAATCTTACAATACTACCCCCTTACAAAATTCTCTAAAACTACACAAACACCTCCAAATTTACCTGTCTTCCCACATTATTTTTTACCTAAATAACACATTTTTGCAACCCTATGTACCCACACTACTTTTTTTAAACAGTACACATTTCTCTGAAAAAGCAACCAATTATAATAACCTCCTAAAGCAACAAGACAATAAGAGCTAATTCTACACTAACACAATAAGGACTACCCTTAAGAATAAGGAACTAATACTACATAAACCAATAAGGGATGTATACCCTACGTTAATAAGGAACAATACACTTAAACCAATAAGGACTTACCTATAAGGGATAAGGAAACGAATGTACACTAAACCAATAAGGACTATACCTGTAATAGGGAATAAGGAACAACTTACACTAAATACCATAAGGACTAAACCTATAAGGGATACGGAACCTACACACTAAAACCACAAGGACTATCCCTATAGGGAATAAGGAATAAGTACACTAAACCATAAGGACTATACCCTATAAGGAATAAGGAACTAACTACACTAACCAATAAGGACTATACCCTAAAGGGAATAAGGACTAAGTACACTAACCAATAAGGACATACCCTATAAGGGAATAAGGAACTAAGTACACTAACCAATAAGGACTATAACCCTATAAGGGAATAAGGAACTAAGTACACTAACCAATAAGGACTTACCCTATAAGGGATAAGGAACTAACTACACTAACCAATAAGGACTAACTACACTAAACCAATAAGGACTATACCCTATAAGGGAATAAGGACTAACTACACTAACCAATAAGGACTATACCCTATAAGGGAATAAGGAACTAACTACACTAAACCAATAATGACTATACCCTATAAGGGAATAAGGACTAACCCTATAAGGGAATAAGGAACTAATACACTAAACCAATAGGACTATACCCTTAAGGGAATAAGGACTAAGTACACTAAACCATAAGGACTATACCCTATACGGGAATAAGGAACTAACTACACTAAACCAATAAGGTACTATACCTAATAAGGGAATAAGAAACTTAATCCACTAAAACAATAAGTGGACCTATTACCCTATAAGGGGCATAAGGAACTAAGTACACTAACACCAATAGGACTATTACCCTATAAGGGAATAAGGAACTAACTACAATAAAACCAATAAGGATAAACCTATAAGGGAATAGGAACTAATACACTAAACCAAAAGGCCTATACCCTATAAGGGAATAAGGAACTAAGAACTAAACAATACCCAGCGACTATACCCTAAAGGGAATAAGGACCAACTACACTAACCACATAAGGACTATACCCGATATAGGGAATAAGGAACTAAGTACACTACAACCAATAAGGACTATACCCTATAAGGGAACTAAGGAACTAAGTAAAACTAAACCAATAAGGACTATACCCTATAAGGGAATAAGGAACTAAGTACACTAAACCAATAAGGACTATACCCTATAAGGTGAATAAGGAACTAAGATTACACTAAAACCAATAAGGGACTATACCCTATAGGGAATAAGGAACTAAGTACACTAAACCAATAAGGACTATACCCTATAAGGGAATAAGGAACTAAGTACACTAAACTAGTCTTAATATTACCAGTAATACCAAAAGTGAACACACAAAATTAATTATGAAAAATTTAACTTCAAATTAAATCAGCAAAACACCTTACTCACCCATAAATTATTTAACCTTACATCATTATAACTTCCATATTATATATATGAATAAAATAGACCCTTTTTAAAGTTACCCTTTTATCACTCTAATAACTCTAACCTAAACTGACCTGTAATCCCATTAATTGATTTTCCCCCTAACTAATATATTTTACCCTATCTATCCACTTATTTGTGACAATAACTACTAAATCTATAAATCTTACAATACTACCCCCTTACAAAATTCTCTAAAACTAACAAACACCTCCAAATTTACCATGTCTTCCCACATTATTTTTTACCTAAATAACACATTTTTTCACCCTATGTACCCACTACTTTTTTAAACTTACACATTTCTCTTACAAAATCAACCAATTATAATAACCCCTAAAGCAACAAGAAACATAAGAGCTAACTACACTAAACCAATAAGGACTATACCCTATAAGGGAATAAGGAACTAACTACACTAAACCAATAAGGACTATACCCTATAAGGGAATAAGGAACTAAGTACACTAAACCAATAAGGACTATACCCTATAAGGGAATAAGGAACTAAGTACACTAAACCAATAAGGACTATACCCTATAAGGGAATAAGGAACTAACTACACTAAACCAATAAGGACTATACCCTATAAGGGAATAAGGAACTAACTACACTAAACCAATAAGGGACTATACCCTATAAGGGAATAAGGAACTAAGTACACTAAACCATAAGGACTATACCCTATAAGGGAATAAGGAACTAAGTACACTAAACTAGTCTTATATTACCAGTAATACCAAAAGTGAACACACAAATTAATTATGAAAAATTTAACTTCAAATTAAATCAGCAAAACACCTTACTCACCCATAAATTATTTAACCTTACATCATTATAACTTCCATATTATATATATGAATAAAATAGACCCTTTTTAAAGTTACCCTTTTATCACTCTAATAACTCTAACCTAAACTGACCTGTAATCCCATTAATTGATTTTCCCCCTAACTAATATATTTTACCCTATCTATCCACTTATTTGTGACAATAACTACTAAATCTATAAATCTTACAATACTACCCCCTTACAAAATTCTCTAAAACTAACAAACACCTCCAAATTTACCATGTCTTCCCACATTATTTTTTACCTAAATAACACATTTTTTCACCCTATGTACCCACTACTTTTTTAAACTTACACATTTCTCTTACAAAATCAACCAATTATAATAACCCCTAAAGCAACAAGAAACATAAGAGCTAACTACACTAAACCAATAAGGACTATACCCTATAAGGGAATAAGGAACTAACTACACTAAACCAATAAGGACTATACCCTATAAGGGAATAAGGAACTAACTCACTAAACAAATAGGACTACCTAAGTAACTACACTAAACCATAAGGACTATACCCTTAAGGGAATAAGGACTAAGTACACTAAACCAATAAGGACTATCCCTATAAGGGAATAAGGAACTAACTACACTAACCAATAAGGACTATCCCTATAAGGGAATAAGGAACTAACTACACTAAACCAATAGGACTATACCCTATACGGGAATAAGGAACTACTACACTAAACCATAAGGACTATACCCTATAGGGAATAAGGAACTAATACACTAAACCAATACGGACTATACCCTATAAGGGAATAAGGAACTAACTACACTAAACCAATAAGGACTTACCCTATAAGGGAATAGGAACTAACTACACTAACCAATAAGGACTATACCCTATAAGGAATAAGGAACTAACTACACTAACCAATAAGGACTAACTACACTAACCAATAAGGACTAACTACACTAAACCAATAAGGACTATACCCTATAAGGAATAAGGAACTAACTACACTAACCAATAAGGACTATAACCCTATAAGGGAATAGGAACTAAGTACACTAAACCAATAAGGACTATACCCTATAAGGGAATAAGGAACTAAGTACACTAAACCATAAGGACTATACCCTATAAGGGAATAAGGAACTAACTACACTAAACCAATAAGGACTATACCCTATAAGGGAATAAGGAAACTAACTACACTAACCAATAAGGACTATACCCTATAAGGGAATAAGGAACTAAGTACACTAAACCAATAAGGACTATACCCTATAAGGGAATAAGGAACTAAGTACACTAAACCAATAAGGACTATACCCTATAAGGGAATAAGGAACTAAGTACACTAAACCAATAAGGACTATACCCTATAAGGGAATAAGGAACTAAGTACACTAAACCAATAAGGACTATACCCTATAAGGGAATAAGGAACTAAGTACACTAAACTAGTCTTAATATTACCAGTAATACCAAAAGTGAACACACAAAATTAATTATGAAAAATTTAACTTCAAATTAAATCAGCAAAACACCTTACTCACCCATAAATTATTTAACCTTACATCATTATAACTTCCATATTATATATATGAATAAAATAGACCCTTTTTAAAGTTACCCTTTTATCACTCTAATAACTCTAACCTAAACTGACCTGTAATCCCATTAATTGATTTTCCCCCTAACTAATATATTTTACCCTATCTATCCACTTATTTGTGACAATAACTACTAAATCTATAAATCTTACAATACTACCCCCTTACAAAATTCTCTAAAACTAACAAACACCTCCAAATTTACCATGTCTTCCCACATTATTTTTTACCTAAATAACACATTTTTTCACCCTATGTACCCACTACTTTTTTAAACTTACACATTTCTCTTACAAAATCAACCAATTATAATAACCCCTAAAGCAACAAGAAACATAAGAGCTAACTACACTAAACCAATAAGGACTATACCCTATAAGGGAATAAGGCCTATACCCTATAAGGGAATAAGGAACTAACTACACTAAACCAATAAGGACTATACCCATAGAGGGAATAAGGAACTAAGTACATAAACCAATAAGGACTATACCCTATAAGGGAATAAGGAACTAAGTACACTAAACATAAGGACTATACCCTATAAGGGAATAAGGAATAACTACACTAAACCAATAAGGACTATACCCTATAAGGGAATAAGGAACTAAGCTACACTAAACCAATAAGGACTATACCCTATAAGGGAATAAGGAACTAAGTACACTAAACCAATAAGGACTATACCCTATAAGGGAATAAGGAACTAAGTACACTAAACCAATAAGGACTATACCCTATAAGGGAATAAGGAACTAAGTACACTAAACTAGTCTTAATATTACCAGTAATACCAAAAGTGAACACACAAAATTAATTATGAAAAATTTAACTTCAAATTAAATCAGCAAAACACCTTACTCACCCATAAATTATTTAACCTTACATCATTATAACTTCCATATTATATATATGAATAAAATAGACCCTTTTTAAAGTTACCCTTTTATCACTCTAATAACTCTAACCTAAACTGACCTGTAATCCCATTAATTGATTTTCCCCCTAACTAATATATTTTACCCTATCTATCCACTTATTTGTGACAATAACTACTAAATCTATAAATCTTACAATACTACCCCCTTACAAAATTCTCTAAAACTAACAAACACCTCCAAATTTACCATGTCTTCCCACATTATTTTTTACCTAAATAACACATTTTTTCACCCTATGTACCCACTACTTTTTTAAACTTACACATTTCTCTTACAAAATCAACCAATTATAATAACCCCTAAAGCAACAAGAAACATAAGAGCTAACTACACTAAACCAATAAGGACTATACCCTATAAGGGAATAAGGAACTAACTACACTAAACCAATAAGGACTATACCCTATAAGGGAATAAGGAACTAACTACACTAAACCAATAAGGACTATACCCTATAAGGGAATAAGGAACTAACTACACTAACCAATAAGGACTATACCCTATAAGGGAATAAGGAACTAAGTACACTAAACCAATAAGGACTATACCCTATAAGGGAATAAGGAACTAACTACACTAAACCAATAAGGACTATACCCTATAAGGGAATAAGGAACTAAGTACACTAAACCAATAAGGACTATACCCTATAAGGGAATAAGGAACTAAGTACACTAAACCAATAAGGACTATACCCTATAAGGGAATAAGGAACTAAGTACACTAAACTAGTCTTAATATTACCAGTAATACCAAAAGTGAACACACAAAATTAATTATGAAAAATTTAACTTCAAATTAAATCAGCAAAACACCTTACTCACCCATAAATTATTTAACCTTACATCATTATAACTTCCATATTATATATATGAATAAAATAGACCCTTTTTAAAGTTACCCTTTTATCACTCTAATAACTCTAACCTAAACTGACCTGTAATCCCATTAATTGATTTTCCCCCTAACTAATATATTTTACCCTATCTATCCACTTATTTGTGACAATAACTACTAAATCTATAAATCTTACAATACTACCCCCTTACAAAATTCTCTAAAACTAACAAACACCTCCAAATTTACCATGTCTTCCCACATTATTTTTTACCTAAATAACACATTTTTTCACCCTATGTACCCACTACTTTTTTAAACTTATCAACCAATTATAATAACCCCTAAAGCAACAAGAAACATAAGAGCTAACTACACTAAACCAATAAGGACTATACCCTATAAGGGAATAAGGAACTAAGTACACTAAACCAATAAGGACTATACCCTATAAGGGAATAAGGAACTAAGTACACTAAACCAATAAGGACTATACCCTATAAGGGAATAAGGAACTAAGTACACTAAACCAATAAGGACTATACCCTATAAGGGAATAAGGAACTAAGTACACTAAACCAATAAGGACTATACCCTATAAGGGAATAAGGAACTAAGTACACTAAACTAGTCTTAATATTACCAGTAATACCAAAAGTGAACACACAAAATTAATTATGAAAAATTTAACTTCAAATTAAATCAGCAAAACACCTTACTCACCCATAAATTATTTAACCTTACATCATTATAACTTCCATATTATATATATGAATAAAATAGACCCTTTTTAAAGTTACCCTTTTATCACTCTAATAACTCTAACCTAAACTGACCTGTAATCCCATTAATTGATTTTCCCCCTAACTAATATATTTTACCCTATCTATCCACTTATTTGTGACAATAACTACTAATCTATAAATCTTACAATACTACCCCCTTACAAAATTCTCTAAAACTAACAAACACCTCCAAATTTACCATGTCTTCCCACATTATTTTTTACCTAAATAACACATTTTTTCACCCTATGTACCCACTACTTTTTTAAACTTACACATTTCTCTTACAAAATCAACCAATTATAATAACCCCTAAAGCAACAAGAAACATAAGAGCTAACTACACTAAACCAATAAGGACTATACCCTATAAGGGAATAAGGAACTAAGTACACTAAACCAATAAGGACTATACCCTATAAGGGAATAAGGAACTAAGTACACTAAACCAATAAGGACTATACCCTATAAGGGAATAAGGAACTAAGTACACTAAACCAATAAGGACTATACCCTATAAGGGAATAAGGAACTAAGTACACTAAACCAATAAGGACTATACCCTATAAGGGAATAAGGAACTAAGTACACTAAACCAATAAGGACTATACCCTATAAGGGAATAAGGAACTAAGTACACTAAACTAGTCTTAATATTACCAGTAATACCAAAAGTGAACACACAAAATTAATTATGAAAAATTTAACTTCAAATTAAATCAGCAAAACACCTTACTCACCCATAAATTATTTAACCTTACATCATTATAACTTCCATATTATATATATGAATAAAATAGACCCTTTTTAAAGTTACCCTTTTATCACTCTAATAACTCTAACCTAAACTGACCTGTAATCCCATTAATTGATTTTCCCCCTAACTAATATATTTTACCCTATCTATCCACTTATTTGTGACAATAACTACTAAATCTATAAATCTTACAATACTACCCCCTTACAAAATTCTCTAAAACTAACAAACACCTCCAAATTTACCATGTCTTCCCACATTATTTTTTACCTAAATAACACATTTTTTCACCCTATGTACCCACTACTTTTTTAAACTTACACATTTCTCTTACAAAATCAACCAATTATAATAACCCCTAAAGCAACAAGAAACATAAGAGCTAACTACACTAAACCAATAAGGACTATACCCTATAAGGGAATAAGGAACTAACTACACTAAACCAATAAGGACTATACCCTATAAGGGAATAAGGAACTAACTACACTAAACCAATAAGGACTATACCCTATAAGGGAATAAGGAACTAAGTACACTAAACCAATAAGGACTATACCCTATAAGGGAATAAGGAACTAAGTACACTAAACCAATAAGGACTATACCCTATAAGGGAATAAGGAACTAAGTACACTAAACCAATAAGGACTATACCCTATAAGGGAATAAGGAACTAAGTACACTAAACCAATAAGGACTATACCCTATAAGGGAATAAGGAACTAAGTACACTAAACCAATAAGGACTATACCCTATAAGGGAATAAGGAACTAACTACACTAAACCAATAAGGACTATACCCTATAAGGGAATAAGGAACTAAGTACACTAAACCAATAAGGACTATACCCTATAAGGGAATAAGGAACTAAGTACACTAAACCAATAAGGACTATACCCTATAAGGGAATAAGGAACTAAGTACACTAAACTAGTCTTAATATTACCAGTAATACCAAAAGTGAACACACAAAATTAATTATGAAAAATTTAACTTCAAATTAAATCAGCAAAACACCTTACTCACCCATAAATTATTTAACCTTACATCATTATAACTTCCATATTATATATGAATAAAATAGACCCTTTTTAAAGTTACCCTTTTATCACTCTAATAACTCTAACCTAAACTGACCTGTAATCCCATTAATTGATTTTCCCCCTAACTAATATATTTTACCCTATCTATCCACTTATTTGTGACAATAACTACTAAATCTATAAATCTTACAATACTACCCCCTTACAAAATTCTCTAAAACTAACAAACACCTCCAAATTTACCATGTCTTCCCACATTATTTTTTACCTAAATAACACATTTTTTCACCCTATGTACCCACTACTTTTTTAAACTTACACATTTCTCTTACAAAATCAACCAATTATAATAACCCCTAAAGCAACAAGAAACATAAGAGCTAACTACACTAAACCAATAAGGACTATACCCTATAAGGGAATAAGGAACTAACTACACTAAACCAATAAGGACTATACCCTATAAGGGAATAAGGAACTAACTACACTAAACCAATAAGGACTATACCCTATAAGGGAATAAGGAACTAAGTACACTAAACCAATAAGGACTATACCCTATAAGGGAATAAGGAACTAAGTACACTAAACCAATAAGGACTATACCCTATAAGGGAATAAGGAACTAACTACACTAAACCAATAAGGACTATACCCTATAAGGGAATAAGGAACTAACGTACACTAAACCAATAAGGACTATACCCTATAAGGGAATAAGGAACTAAGTACACTAAACCAATAAGGACTATACCCTATAAGGGAATAAGGAACTAAGTACACTAAACTAGTCTTAATATTACCAGTAATACCAAAAGTGAACACACAAAATTAATTATGAAAAATTTAACTTCAAATTAAATCAGCAAAACACCTTACTCACCCATAAATTATTTAACCTTACATCATTATAACTTCCATATTATATATATGAATAAAATAGACCCTTTTTAAAGTTACCCTTTTATCACTCTAATAACTCTAACCTAAACTGACCTGTAATCCCATTAATTGATTTTCCCCCTAACTAATATATTTTACCCTATCTATCCACTTATTTGTGACAATAACTACTAAATCTATAAATCTTACAATACTACCCCCTTACAAAATTCTCTAAAACTAACAAACACCTCCAAATTTACCATGTCTTCCCACATTATTTTTTACCTAAATAACACATTTTTTCACCCTATGTACCCACTACTTTTTTAAACTTACACATTTCTCTTACAAAATCAACCAATTATAATAACCCCTAAAGCAACAAGAAACATAAGAGCTAACTACACTAAACCAATAAGGGGAACTAACTACACAAACCAATATACCCTATAAGGAGAATAAGGAACTAAGTACACTAAACCAATAAGGACTATACCCTATAATGGAATAAGGAATACAGTACACAACCACTAAGACTATACCCTATAAGAAGGAACTAAGTAACCCTTAACCATAAGGGATATAACCTATAAGGAAACTAAGTACACTCAACTAGTCTTAATATTACCAGTCATACCAAAAGTGAACCACCACAACAATTAATTATGCAAATTTACTTCAAATTAAATCAGCCCAAAATCACCTTACTCACCCATAAATTATTAACCTTACATAATTATAACTTCCATATTATATATATGAATAAATAGACCCTTTTTAAAGTTACCCTTTTATCACTCTAATAACTCTAACCTAAACTGACCTGTAATCCCATTAATTGATTTTCCCCCTAACTAATATATTTTACCCTATCTATCCACTTATTTGTGACAATAACTACTAATCTATAACTCTTACAATACTACCCCCTTACAAAATTCTCTAAAACTAACAACACCTCCAAATTTACCATGTCTTCCCACATTATTTTTACCTAAATAACACATTTTTTTCACCCTATGTACCCACTACTTTTTTAAACTTACACATTTCTCTTACAAAATCAAAACCAATTATAATAACCCCTAAAGCAACAAGAAACATAAGAGCTAACTACACTAACCAATAAGGACTTACCCTATAAGGGATAAGGAACTAAGTACACTAAACTAGTCTTAATATTACCAGTAATACCAAAAGTGAACACACAAAATTAATTATGAAAAATTTAACTTCAAATTAAATCAGCAAAACACCTTACTCACCCATAAATTATTTAACCTTACATCATTATAACTTCCATATTATATATATGAATAAAATAGACCCTTTTTAAAGTTACCCTTTTATCACTCTAATAACTCTAACCTAAACTGACCTGTAATCCCATTAATTGATTTTCCCCCTAACTAATATATTTTACCCTATCTATCCACTTATTTGTGACAATAACTACTAAATCTATAAATCTTACAATACTACCCCCTTACAAAATTCTCTAAAACTAACAAACACCTCCAAATTTACCATGTCTTCCCACATTATTTTTTACCTAAATAACACATTTTTTCACCCTATGTACCCACTACTTTTTTAAACTTACACATTTCTCTTACAAAATCAACCAATTATAATAACCCCTAAAGCAACAAGAAACATAAGAGCTAACTACACTAACCAATAAGGACTATACCTATAAGGGAATAAGAACTAAGTACACTAACCAATAAGGACTATACCCTATAAGGGAATAAGGAACTAAGTACACTAAACCAATAAGGACTATACCCTATAAGGGAATAAGGACTAAGTACACTAAACTAGTCTTAATATTACCAGTAATACCAAAAGTGAACACACAAAATTAATTATGAAAAATTTAACTTCAAATTAAATCAGCAAAACACCTTACTCACCCATAAATTATTTAACCTTACATCATTATAACTTCCATATTATATATATGAATAAAATAGACCCTTTTTAAAGTTACCCTTTTATCACTCTAATAACTCTAACCTAAACTGACCTGTAATCCCATTAATTGATTTTCCCCCTAACTAATATATTTTACCCTATCTATCCACTTATTTGTGACAATAACTACTAAATCTATAAATCTTACAATACTACCCCCTTACAAAATTCTCTAAAACTAACAAACACCTCCAAATTTACCATGTCTTCCCACATTATTTTTTACCTAAATAACACATTTTTTCACCCTATGTACCCACTACTTTTTTAAACTTACACATTTCTCTTACAAAATCAACCAATTATAATAACCCCTAAAGCAACAAGAAACATAAGAGCTAACTACACTAACCAATAAGGACTATCCCTATAAGGGAATAAGAACTAACTACACTAAACCAATAAGGATATACCCTATAAGGAATAAGGAACTACTACACTAAACCATAAGGACTATACCTATAAGGGAATAAGAACTAAGTACACTAACCAATAAGGACTAACTACACTAACCAATAAGGACTAACTACACTAACCAATAAGGACTAACTACACTAACCAATAAGGACTAACTACACTAAACCATAAGGACTATACCCTATAAGGAATAAGGAACTAACTACACTAAACCAATAAGGACTTACCCTATAAGGGAATAAGGAACTAACTACACTAAACCAATAGGACTATACCCTATAAGGGAATAAGGAACTAACTACACTAACCAATAAGGACTATACCCTATAAGGGAATAAGGAACTAACTACACTAAACCAATAAGGACTATACCCTATAAGGGAATAAGGAACTAACTACACTAACCAATAAGGACTAACTACACTAACCAATAAGGACTATACCCTATAAGGGAATAAGGAACTACTACACTAAACCAATAAGACTATACCCTATAAGGGAATAAGGAACTACTACACTAAACCAATAAGGACTAACTACACTAACCAATAAGGACTATACCTATAAGGGAATAAGGAACTAACTACACTAACCAATAAGGACTATACCCATAAGGGAATAAGGAACTAACTACACTAAACCAATACGGACTATACCCTATAAGGAATAAGGAACTAACTACACTAAACCAATAAGGACTATACCCTATAAGGGAATAGGAACTAACTACACTAAACCAATAAGACTATACCCTATAAGGGAATAAGGAACTAACTACACTAACCAATAAGGACTAACTACACTAAACAATAAGGACTATACCCTATAAGGAATAAGGAACTAACTACACTAACCAATAAGGACTATACCCTATAAGGGAATAAGGAACTAACTACACTAAACCAATAAGGACTATACCCTATAAGGAATAAGGAACTAACTACACTAAACCAATAAGGACTATACCCTATAAGGGAATAGGAACTAACTACACTAAACCAATAAGACTATACCCTATAAGGGAATAAGGAACTAACTACACTAACCAATAAGGACTAACTACACTAAACAATAAGGACTATACCCTATAAGGAATAAGGAACTAACTACACTAACCATAAGGACTATACCCTATAAGGGAATAAGGAACTAACTACACTAAACCAATAAGGACTATACCCTATAAGGGAATAAGGAACTAACTACACTAACCAATAAGGACTATACCCTATAAGGAATAAGGAACTACTACACTAAACCAATAAGGACTATAACCCTATAAGGGAATAAGGACTAACTACACTAACCATAAGGACTATACCCTATAAGGAATAAGGAACTAACTACACTAACCAATAAGGACTATACCTATAAGGGAATAAGGAACTAACTACACTAAACCAATAAGACTATACCCTATAGGGAATAAGGAACTAATACACTAAACCAATAAGGACTAACCCTATAAGGGATAAGGAACTAACTACACTAACCAATAAGGACTAACTACACTAACCAATAAGGACTAACTACACTAAACCAATAAGGACTATACCCATAAGGGAATAAGAACTAAGTACACTAACCAATAAGGACTATACCCTATAAGGGAATAAGGAACTAAGTACACTAACCAATAAGGACTTACCCTATAAGGGAATAAGGACTAAGTACACTAACCAATAAGGACTTACCCTATAAGGGAATAGGAACTAACTACACTAACCAATAAGGACTAACTACACTAACCATAAGGACTATACCCTATAAGGGAATAAGGAACTACTACACTAAACCATAAGGACTATACCCATAAGGGAATAAGGACTAACTACACTAAACCAATAAGACTATACCCTATACGGGAATAAGGAACTAACTACACTAACCAATAAGGACTAACTACACTAAACCAATAAGGACTAACTACACTAACCAATAAGGACTTACCCTATAAGGGATAAGGAACTAAGTACACTAAACTAGTCTTAATATTACCAGTAATACCAAAAGTGAACACACAAAATTAATTATGAAAAATTTAACTTCAAATTAAATCAGCAAAACACCTTACTCACCCATAAATTATTTAACCTTACATCATTATAACTTCCATATTATATATATGAATAAAATAGACCCTTTTTAAAGTTACCCTTTTATCACTCTAATAACTCTAACCTAAACTGACCTGTAATCCCATTAATTGTTTTCCCCTAACTACATATATTTTACCCTATCTATCCACTTATTTGTGACAATAACTACTAAATCTATAAATCTTACAATACTACCCCTTACAAAATTCTCTAAAACTAAAAACCTCCCAATTTACCATGTCTCCCACATTATTTTTACCTAAATAACACATTTTTTCACCTATGTACCCACTACTTTTTTAAACTTACACATTCTCTTACAAAATCAACCAATTATAATAACCCCTAAAGCAACAAGAAACATAAGAGCTAACTACACTAAACCAATAAGGACTATACCCTATAAGGGAATAAGGAACTAACTACCACTAAGACTATTAAGGGAAGAGGACTACTACACTAACCATAGATCCCATAGGGAATAGGAACTAAGTACACTAAACCAATAAGGACCCTATTGACCTCTATAGGGTAATAAGGAACTAAGTACACTAAACCAATAAGGCTATACCCTATAATGGAATAAGGAACTAGTACACTAACCAATAAGGACTATACCCTATAAGGGAATAAGGAACTAAGTTACACGAAACTAGTCTTAATATTACCAGTAATACCAAAAGTGAACACACAAAATTAATTATGAAAAATTTAACTTCAAATTAAATCAGCAAAACACCTTACTCACCCATAAATTATTTAACCTTACATCATTATAACTTCCATATTATATATATGAATAAATAGACCCTTTTTAAAGTTACCCTTTTATCACTCTAATAACTCTAACCTAAACTGACCTGTAATCCCATTAATGATTTTCCCCCTAACTAATATATTTTACCCTATCTATCCCCTTATTTGTGACAATAACTACTAAACTATAAATCTTACAATACTACCCCCCTTACAAAATTCTCTAAAACTAACAAACACCTCCAAATTTACCATGTCTTCCCACATTATTTTTTACCTAAATAACACATTTTTTCACCCTATGTACCCCACTACTTTTTTTAAACTTACACATTTCTCTTACAAAATCAACCAATTATAATAACCCCTAAAGCAACAAGAAACATAAGAGCTAACTACACTAAACCAATAAGGACTATACCCTATAAGGGAATAAGGAACTAAGTACACTAACCAATAAGGATCTATCCCTATAAGGCTGAATAAGGAAACTAAGTACACATAAACCAATAAGGACTATACCCTATAAGGGAATAGGAACTAAGTACACTAAACCAATAAGGACTATACACTATAAGGGAATAAGGAACTAAGTACACTAAACCAATAAGGACTATACCCTATAAGGGAATAAGGAACTAAGTACACTAAACCAATAAGGACTATACCCTATAAGGGAATAAGGAACTAAGTACACTAAACTAGTCTTAATTTACCAGTAAGACCAAAATGTGAACACACAAAATTAATATGAAAAAAGTTAACTTCAAATTAAATCAGCAAACACCTTACTCACCCATAAATTATTAACCGTACATCATTATAACTTCCATATTATATATATGAATAAATAGACCCTTTTTAAAGTTACCCTTTTATCACTCTAATAACTCTAACCTAAACTGACCTGTAATCCATAATTGATTTTCCCCCTAACTAATATATTTTAACCCTATCATCCACCTTATTGTGACAATAACTACTAAATCTATAAATCTTACAATACTACCCCCTTACAAAATTCTCTAAACACTAACAACACCTCCAAATTTACATGTCTTCCCACATTATTTTTACCTAAATAACACCATTTTTTTCACCCTATGTACACACTACTTTTTTTAAACTTACACATTTCTCTTACAAAAATCAACCAATTATAATAACCCCTAAAGCAACAAGAAACATAAGAGCTAACTACACTAAACCAATAAGGACTATACCCTATAAGGAATAAGGAACCTAATACACTAAACCCCAATAAGGGACTATACCCTATAAGCGGAATAAGGAAACTAACTACACTAAACCAATAAGGTACTATTACCCTATAAGGGATAATGCGAACTAATACCCTAAACCAATAAGCGACTATCCTCTATAAGCGCGAATAAGGATAACTAACTACACTAAAACAATAATTGATATACCCTATACGGGAATAAGGAACTAACTACACTAAACCAATAAGGACATACCCTATAAGGAATAAGGAACTACTACACTAAACCATAAGGACTATACCTATAAGGGAATAGGAACTAACTACACTAAACCAATAAGGACATACCCTATAAGGGAATAGGAACTAACTACACTAACCAATAAGGACTATACCCTATACGGGAATAAGGAACTAACTACACTAACCAATAAGGACTATAACCCTATAAGGGATAAGGAACTAAGTACACTAACCAATAAGGACTATAACCCTATAAGGGAATAAGAACTAACTACACTAAACCATAAGGACTATACCCTATACGGGAATAAGGAACTAACTACACTAAACCAATAAGGACATACCCTATAAGGAATAAGGAACTACTACACTAAACCAATAAGGACTAACCCTATAAGGGAATAAGGAACTAACTACACTAAACCAATAAGGACTAACCCTATAAGGGAATAAGGAACTAACTACACTAAACAATAAGGACTATACCCTATAAGGGAATAGGAACTAAGTACACTAAACAATAAGGACTATACCTATAAGGGAATAAGGAACTAACTACACTAACCAATAAGGACTATACCCTATAAGGAATAAGGAACTAACTACACTAACCAATAAGGACTATAACCCTATAAGGGATAAGGAACTAAGTACACTAACCAATAAGGACTATAACCCTATAAGGGAATAAGAACTAAGTACACTAAACCATAAGGACTATACCCTATAAGGAATAAGGAACTAACTACACTAAACCAATAAGACTATACCCTATAAGGAATAAGGAACTAACTACACTAAACAATAAGGACTATAACCCTATAAGGGAATAAGGAACTAAGTACACTAAACAATAAGGACTATACCTATAAGGGAATAAGAACTAAGTACACTAAACCAATAGGACTATACCCTATAGGGAATAAGGAACTAACTACACTAAACAATAAGGACTATACCTATAAGGGAATAAGGAACTAACTACACTAACCAATAAGGACTATACCTATAAGGGAATAAGGACTAAGTACACTAAACAATAAGGACTATACCCTATAGGGAATAAGGAACTAACTACACTAAACCAATAGGACTATACCCTATAAGGGATAAGGAACTAAGTACACTAACCAATAAGGACTATACCCTATAAGGGATAAGGAACTAAGTACACTAAACCAATAAGACTATACCCTATAAGGGAATAAGGACTAAGTACACTAAACAATAAGGACTATACCTATAAGGGAATAAGGAACTAACTACACTAAACCAATAAGACTATACCCTATAGGGAATAAGGAACTAAGTACACTAAACTAGTCTTAATATTACCAGTAATACCAAAAGTGAACACACAAAATTAATTATGAAAAATTTAACTTCAAATTAAATCAGCAAAACACCTTACTCACCCATAAATTATTTAACCTTACATCATTATAACTTCCATATTATATATATGAATAAAATAGACCCTTTTTAAAGTTACCCTTTTATCACTCTAATAACTCTAACCTAAACTGACCTGTAATCCCATTAATTGATTTTCCCCCTAACTAATATATTTTACCCTATCTATCCACTTATTTGTGACAATAACTACTAAATCTATAAATCTTACAATACTACCCCCTTACAAAATTCTCTAAAACTAACAAACACCTCCAAATTTACCATGTCTTCCCACATTATTTTTTACCTAAATAACACATTTTTTCACCCTATGTACCCACTACTTTTTTAAACTTACACATTTCTCTTACAAAATCAACCAATTATAATAACCCCTAAAGCAACAAGAAACATAAGAGCTAACTACACTAAACCATAAGGACTATACCTATAAGGGAATAAGGACTAAGTACACTAAACCATAAGGACTATACCTATAAGGGAATAAGGACTAAGTACACTAAACCAATAAGACTATACCCTATAAGGGAATAGGAACTAAGTACACTAAACCAATAGGACTATACCCTATAAGGGAATAAGGAACTAAGTACACTAACCAATAAGGACTATACCCTATAGGGAATAAGGAACTAAGTACACTAAACAATAAGGACTATAACCCTATAAGGGATAAGGAACTAAGTACACTAAACAATAAGGACTATAACCCTATAAGGGAATAAGGACTAAGTACACTAAACAATAAGGACTATACCTATAAGGGAATAAGAACTAAGTACACTAAACCAATAAGGACTATACCCTATAAGGGAATAAGAACTAAGTACACTAAACAATAAGGACTATACCCTATAAGGAATAAGGAACTAACTACACTAAACCAATAAGGACTATAACCCTATAAGGGAATAAGGAACTAACTACACTAACCAATAAGGACTATACCTATAAGGGAATAGGAACTAAGTACACTAAACCAATAGGACTATACCCTATAAGGGAATAAGGACTAAGTACACTAAACAATAAGGACTATACCTATAAGGGAATAAGGACTAAGTACACTAACCAATAAGGACTATACCTATAAGGGAATAAGAACTAAGTACACTAAACCAATAGGACTATACCCTATAAGGAATAAGGAACTAAGTACACTAAACAATAAGGACTATAACCCTATAAGGGATAAGGAACTAAGTACACTAAACCAATAAGACTATACCCTATAAGGAATAAGGAACTAACTACACTAACCAATAAGGACTATACCTATAAGGGAATAAGGAACTAACTACACTAAACCAATAAGACTATACCCTATAAGGAATAAGGAACTAACTACACTAAACCAATAAGGACTATACCTATAAGGGAATAAGGACTAAGTACACTAAACCATAAGGACTATACCCTATAAGGAATAAGGAACTAAGTACACTAACCAATAAGGACTATACCCTATAGGGAATAAGGAACTAAGTACACTAAACAATAAGGACTATACCTATAAGGGAATAAGGACTAAGTACACTAACCAATAAGGACTATACCTATAAGGGAATAAGGACTAAGTACACTAAACCAATAGGACTATACCCTATAAGGAATAAGGAACTAAGTACACTAAACCATAAGGACTATACCTATAAGGGAATAAGGAACTAAGTACACTAAACCAATAAGACTATACCCTATAAGGAATAAGGAACTAACTACACTAACCAATAAGGACTATACCCTATAAGGGAATAAGGAACTAACTACACTAAACCATAAGGACTATACCCTATAGGGAATAAGGAACTAACTACACTAACCAATAAGGACTATACCTATAAGGGAATAAGGAACTAAGTACACTAAACAATAAGGACTATACCCTATAAGGGATAAGGAACTAAGTACACTAAACCAATAAGACTATACCCTATAGGGAATAAGGAACTAACTACACTAAACAATAAGGACTATAACCCTATAAGGGAATAAGGACTAAGTACACTAAACAATAAGGACTATACCTATAAGGGAATAAGGACTAAGTACACTAAACCAATAAGACTATACCCTATAAGGAATAAGGAACTAACTACACTAACCAATAAGGACTATACCTATAAGGGAATAAGGAACTAACTACACTAAACCAATAAGACTATACCCTATAAGGAATAAGGAACTAACTACACTAACCAATAAGGACTATACCCTATAAGGGAATAAGGAACTAACTACACTAAACCATAAGGACTATACCCTATAGGGAATAAGGAACTAACTACACTAACCAATAAGGACTATACCCTATAAGGAATAAGGAACTAACTACACTAACCAATAAGGACTATACCCTATAAGGAATAAGGAACTAACTACACTAAACCAATAGGACTATACCCTATAAGGGATAAGGAACTAAGTACACTAAACCAATAGGACTATACCCTATAGGGAATAAGGAACTAACTACACTAAACCATAAGGACTATACCTATAAGGGAATAAGGAACTAACTACACTAACCAATAAGGACTATACCCTATAAGGGATAAGGAACTAAGTACACTAACCAATAAGGACTATACCCTATAAGGGAATAAGGACTAAGTACACTAAACCAATAAGACTATACCCTATAAGGGAATAAGGACTAAGTACACTAACCAATAAGGACTATACCCTATAAGGAATAAGGAACTAACTACACTAAACCATAAGGACTATACCTATAAGGGAATAAGGACTAAGTACACTAAACCAATAAGACTATACCCTATAGGGAATAAGGAACTAACTACACTAACCAATAAGGACTATACCCTATAGGGAATAAGGAACTAACTACACTAAACCAATAAGACTATACCCTATAAGGGATAAGGAACTAAGTACACTAAACCATAAGGACTATACCCTATAAGGAATAAGGAACTAAGTACACTAAACCAATAGGACTATACCCTATAAGGGATAAGGAACTAAGTACACTAAACCATAAGGACTATACCTATAAGGGAATAAGGAACTAAGTACACTAAACCAATAGGACTATACCCTATAGGGAATAAGGAACTAACTACACTAAACAATAAGGACTATACCTATAAGGGAATAAGGAACTAAGTACACTAAACAATAAGGACTATACCTATAAGGGAATAAGGAACTAAGTACACTAAACAATAAGGACTATACCCTATAGGGAATAAGGAACTAACTACACTAAACCAATAGGACTATACCCTATAAGGGATAAGGAACTAAGTACACTAAACAATAAGGACTATACCTATAAGGGAATAAGGACTAAGTACACTAAACCATAAGGACTATACCCTATAAGGAATAAGGAACTAACTACACTAAACCATAAGGACTATACCCTATAAGGAATAAGGAACTAAGTACACTAAACAATAAGGACTATACCTATAAGGGAATAAGGACTAAGTACACTAAACCATAAATTAAAAAAAAAAAACAAAAAAAAAAAAAAAAAAAAAAAAAAAAAAAAAAAAAAAAAAAAAAAAAAAAAAAAAAAAAAAAAAAAAAAAAAAAAAAAAAAAAAAAAAAAAAAAAAAAAAAAAAAAAAAAAAAAAAAAAAAAAAAAAAAAAAAAAAAAAAAAAAAAAAAAAAAAAAAAAAAAAAAAAAAAAAAAAAAAAAAAAAAAAAAAAAAAAAAAAAAAAAAAAAAAAAAAAAAAAAAAAAAAAAAAAAAAAAAAAAAAAAAAAAAAAAAAAAAAAAAAAAAAAAAAAAAAAAAAAAAAAAAAAAAAAAAAAAAAAAAAAAAAAAAAAAAAAAAAAAAAAAAAAAAAAAAAAAAAAAAAAAAAAAAAAAAAAAAAAAAAAAAAAAAAAAAAAAAAAAAAAAAAAAAAAAAAAAAAAAAAAAAAAAAAAAAAAAAAAAAAAAAAAAAAAAAAAAAAAAAAAAAAAAAAAAAAAAAAAAAAAAAAAAAAAAAAAAAAAAAAAAAAAAAAAAAAAAAAAAAAAAAAAAAAAAAAAAAAAAAAAAAAAAAAAAAAAAAAAAAAAAAAAAAAAAAAAAAAAAAAAAAAAAAAAAAAAAAAAAAAAAAAAAAAAAAAAAAAAAAAAAAAAAAAAAAAAAAAAAAAAAAAAAAAAAAAAAAAAAAAAAAAAAAAAAAAAAAAAAAAAAAAAAAAAAAAAAAAAAAAAAAAAAAAAAAAAAAAAAAAAAAAAAAAAAAAAAAAAAAAAAAAAAAAAAAAAAAAAAAAAAAAAAAAAAAAAAAAAAAAAAAAAAAAAAAAAAAAAAAAAAAAAAAAAAAAAAAAAAAAAAAAAAAAAAAAAAAAAAAAAAAAAAAAAAAAAAAAAAAAAAAAAAAAAAAAAAAAAAAAAAAAAAAAAAAAAAAAAAAAAAAAAAAAAAAAAAAAAAAAAAAAAAAAAAAAAAAAAAAAAAAAAAAAAAAAAAAAAAAAAAAAAAAAAAAAAAAAAAAAAAAAAAAAAAAAAAAAAAAAAAAAAAAAAAAAAAAAAAAAAAAAAAAAAAAAAAAAAAAAAAAAAAAAAAAAAAAAAAAAAAAAAAAAAAAAAAAAAAAAAAAAAAAAAAAAAAAAAAAAAAAAAAAAAAAAAAAAAAAAAAAAAAAAAAAAAAAAAAAAAAAAAAAAAAAAAAAAAAAAAAAAAAAAAAAAAAAAAAAAAAAAAAAAAAAAAAAAAAAAAAAAAAAAAAAAAAAAAAAAAAAAAAAAAAAAAAAAAAAAAAAAAAAAAAAAAAAAAAAAAAAAAAAAAAAAAAAAAAAAAAAAAAAAAAAAAAAAAAAAAAAAAAAAAAAAAAAAAAAAAAAAAAAAAAAAAAAAAAAAAAAAAAAAAAAAAAAAAAAAAAAAAAAAAAAAAAAAAAAAAAAAAAAAAAAAAAAAAAAAAAAAAAAAAAAAAAAAAAAAAAAAAAAAAAAAAAAAAAAAAAAAAAAAAAAAAAAAAAAAAAAAAAAAAAAAAAAAAAAAAAAAAAAAAAAAAAAAAAAAAAAAAAAAAAAAAAAAAAAAAAAAAAAAAAAAAAAAAAAAAAAAAAAAAAAAAAAAAAAAAAAAAAAAAAAAAAAAAAAAAAAAAAAAAAAAAAAAAAAAAAAAAAAAAAAAAAAAAAAAAAAAAAAAAAAAAAAAAAAAAAAAAAAAAAAAAAAAAAAAAAAAAAAAAAAAAAAAAAAAAAAAAAAAAAAAAAAAAAAAAAAAAAAAAAAAAAAAAAAAAAAAAAAAAAAAAAAAAAAAAAAAAAAAAAAAAAAAAAAAAAAAAAAAAAAAAAAAAAAAAAAAAAAAAAAAAAAAAAAAAAAAAAAAAAAAAAAAAAAAAAAAAAAAAAAAAAAAAAAAAAAAAAAAAAAAAAAAAAAAAAAAAAAAAAAAAAAAAAAAAAAAAAAAAAAAAAAAAAAAAAAAAAAAAAAAAAAAAAAAAAAAAAAAAAAAAAAAAAAAAAAAAAAAAAAAAAAAAAAAAAAAAAAAAAAAAAAAAAAAAAAAAAAAAAAAAAAAAAAAAAAAAAAAAAAAAAAAAAAAAAAAAAAAAAAAAAAAAAAAAAAAAAAAAAAAAAAAAAAAAAAAAAAAAAAAAAAAAAAAAAAAAAAAAAAAAAAAAAAAAAAAAAAAAAAAAAAAAAAAAAAAAAAAAAAAAAAAAAAAAAAAAAAAAAAAAAAAAAAAAAAAAAAAAAAAAAAAAAAAAAAAAAAAAAAAAAAAAAAAAAAAAAAAAAAAAAAAAAAAAAAAAAAAAAAAAAAAAAAAAAAAAAAAAAAAAAAAAAAAAAAAAAAAAAAAAAAAAAAAAAAAAAAAAAAAAAAAAAAAAAAAAAAAAAAAAAAAAAAAAAAAAAAAAAAAAAAAAAAAAAAAAAAAAAAAAAAAAAAAAAAAAAAAAAAAAAAAAAAAAAAAAAAAAAAAAAAAAAAAAAAAAAAAAAAAAAAAAAAAAAAAAAAAAAAAAAAAAAAAAAAAAAAAAAAAAAAAAAAAAAAAAAAAAAAAAAAAAAAAAAAAAAAAAAAAAAAAAAAAAAAAAAAAAAAAAAAAAAAAAAAAAAAAAAAAAAAAAAAAAAAAAAAAAAAAAAAAAAAAAAAAAAAAAAAAAAAAAAAAAAAAAAAAAAAAAAAAAAAAAAAAAAAAAAAAAAAAAAAAAAAAAAAAAAAAAAAAAAAAAAAAAAAAAAAAAAAAAAAAAAAAAAAAAAAAAAAAAAAAAAAAAAAAAAAAAAAAAAAAAAAAAAAAAAAAAAAAAAAAAAAAAAAAAAAAAAAAAAAAAAAAAAAAAAAAAAAAAAAAAAAAAAAAAAAAAAAAAAAAAAAAAAAAAAAAAAAAAAAAAAAAAAAAAAAAAAAAAAAAAAAAAAAAAAAAAAAAAAAAAAAAAAAAAAAAAAAAAAAAAAAAAAAAAAAAAAAAAAAAAAAAAAAAAAAAAAAAAAAAAAAAAAAAAAAAAAAAAAAAAAAAAAAAAAAAAAAAAAAAAAAAAAAAAAAAAAAAAAAAACGAGTCTTATATCGTTTATTTATTTAAGATATCCGCTACCAATCAACCTAATATATGGCAATACTCGAGGACAAAATATTTTCTTACATTACTATATCGATAACCTGCTTAGCGCCCATCGGCATAAAAATAAATCACTAACTCATAAACTCAGATGTTTATTCAATCACATCCTTACACACCCAAATTATATTCTTACTAGAAAACATCTTAAAATATAACATATAATATATCGTCTACGGAGCACCACCCACCTCAGGTTAAAGCCTCCCCATCTTTACTATCCACATAAACATTACTGCAACTTCCCTAATTTTAACTTAAATAATTAATCCAAAACACACACTACATATAATACAGAAACTACTAAACCATACTTTCAAACTCAACACATATAATCATAACGAACACGTGGAAAATACCACGCGCTCAATACATAAAATAAGTGAAATAAAATCATCTATCATACTTCCTCAAAATATTAACAGACTTAACCACCTACTATATAAAATCATCACTCTCACAAGCATAAATTGTCATAAAAGATACCGCTGTACTCTGTATTTTAAACCACTAACCAACTCACTTTCGACTCCCATACTTCAAATGGGACACGATTCACTCTCCTCTAAACATTGAACAACTCAAACAATTATTTAACGGGTTATAAATGAACATCAAACAAATATTCATTTTTCCTAATCACAAGCACATACCAAAAATTAACAAACCACACAAAAAATCATTTCATATCTTACCCTAGAAACCAATAAACACCAGCACCACAATCTATACTTTTTTGTCAAGAGCCCAACCTAACATCAACAATCCATAACTATAAAAGTAAAAACTATTAAATATAAGCAGCATCAACTTATAATAACATTATAAAACTCCAACTATAAATATATATACCCATACAAGACAAAAAAATACATAAAACAACCTATCCAACCAAATCACTATGAACTACATATCCATTATCTTACTTAACACTAACTTAATAAAATCAGCAAAACTTTGTATAAACCCGCCAATCCACCTTTCTTTTGGACCCTTACGGCCACTGTATATATCTAAGAACCTTAACGCTCACATAAAATAAAACATGCTACTAATAAACGAACCAATAATAACCTCTAAACCCCAGTAAACTCCATATAATACTCTTCATTCCCACGTATATTCATATAAACCGAATATCTAAAACTTGACCAGGTTTCATCCTACTACTTAACTAACACGATAAATTAAATCCCACTGCAAAACCTCTAACTAGAATTCATATTTTTCACCAACTAGGTGCAGAATCAGACATTCCTTAATGAAAATCTCTTGTTAAAAAAAAATTAAAACACACACTTACAATTATATCCCAACACTATCTTAGGAACAATGGACCTAACGATTCACTTAAATAAATAAACTGCTCTAAAAACTATCAATACCATAACATAAAACACTAAAATCTTCCAATTACAAATAACTACAGAAATCTTATAATAAAGAGCAAACCTTAAAGTAATAGCAATAACCAAACGATATAGCCAAATAACTACCACTAGAACTTCCTAAATAATAAATAACAGCCGACCTTCAATAAAAACCAAATACAACTTAACAATCTTCAAAAAGCCAACAATACTTAAACAAAATAAACCTTTACTAGAGCTACATCAATTGACATCATCCTATAACCAATTACCATTATAAACCCAAATGATAACCCACAAAAGCAAATACCAATCCAGTTAATTCCAACTAACATTCTACTATTAGAATTTTTAATAACATAACACACTATAAGCTTGATACCTTTAAATACTATACACACACCACCAAACTATTCACTCTTTTCTTCCTTTAAAAAAAACCTGAGAAACCCAAAAAATAAAAGGAAAAACACACAACGTTTAAAAAAAAAACCAAAAAAAAAAAAAAAAAAAAAATCAGACAATTTAAGTACCAACCAAAATTCAAGAAGATGATAAAAAAAACTCCCAAAGCCAAAAGATAATATAACAAACATCAATTTTAATTAACCCTCACCATTTTATTTTTATAAAAACATGGTATCACTGAAAACCGCATATTTCTAATAATACCAAAAGTCAGCAAATCTCCAAAAATAAATAAAATAACCTTAAAAAACATCAAAACAAATATCGCTAAAACCGAATAGAACAATTTTCCCCTAAAGACATAACCAATTATAGAACTTTAATGTCAACAAAACTTAAGTATTGCTTGAACAATAAATCAATGCATTACATCACAAAATTTCATAAACACAAAGAATAATAACAAAGCAAAGAAATATAATAATAATCCCAAGAAATCTTATCTTCCTAAACCTATCCAATATACACCCCCCCCACTAATATTAACAAATGGACGAATTAAATAAAACAATAGACGTATACTATATCTTAACAACTCAATTATACACACAAACGTGATGAATAATATTGGACTACCACTTGGTTATCAACCAGACTATCAATCATCTAATGTAGTAAACATGCGTCCTAAAAAATAACGAAAGTACAAAGCGCCTATTAAGCAATGTATTATAACCTAAAACTAAACATATGATAAATTAGATATTGGACCACGAAACTAAAAGCAAACAAAACAATTAAAATAATAAAGATAACTATATCACTTGTTCAAATCTTAAAACCTTTAACCACGTAGATAATCGCACCAAAAATCAGTTTAAACCCCCCCCTAAACCATTAACATAAAGGAGAGTGTAACTTTACACAATATATAAACATGAATCTTAGTTTTTCTATACTTTAATATCCACCTCTAAAAACACATATCTTCAGACCTTCAACTGATACCTTTACCACTTAAGCTAAAAGGAAATTATCCACACTGAATAAATTCTCACATATCGTAAACTTCTTACTACATATTAACTGAAGAAACTGGCATCCTAACCACTCCTCTTGACAAAACAAGATATGCAATAACTTACAACACCTAGCTTCTAACCTTTTATAATCAATCTTCAACTTTTACTATTACAAAATTTTATATCACAATAAATAGAATTAATTCAACCAACTTACATAAATGTAGACAAGACATACTTTTCTAACCCCATTATAGTCATAACTCCATATTACCGGATAACATATAATTAAACCATAAACATAAAACCTAATTACTCCCACTAAATATATAAATGCTAACTAAAAATTAAACAGAATAAATCCCTAATAGTAACATATGTTTATAACTCCACCAACTCACCAAAATTGAAAGTTGGTGAAAACCACACACCTTTAAAAATATAATCCAGAACAACATCTTATAAACCACCACCTATTAGCTTACTAAAATACTTCATTTACGAGAACCAATTATCTCATACCAAATCATAATAATCATAAATGATAAACCAAACCACATTCCAGACCTAAACAATACACAAATGCTAATAATCTCCACAATATGAGAACTTAACAATATACACATTCCTATTAACATATGATAAACTCAAATAAGCTATCAAAACGCTTTGCATCACACTCCAACTAGCCGCATTAAATAAACTACTCTATAACCCAATAAAAATTAGAATAACCATATAAATAATCAACTAATCCACAAACCCACAAATCTACTAATCCACTCACACCTAACCATTATATAACCTCTCACTTACTACTACAGGACACCAGCCCTCCCATGAACTAATGCAAGTCATTCCGTGAAACGGAATACGGAATCTTAGTAAAAATATTAAAATTATCACAAATCATCCTACTAATCTCAGAACCTTCATTCCGTGCACATAATAACTTTAAATCTACCTTTACTTAAACCTACAAAGACATATCCCCACTATACAGGGAACATCCCGAATATGAATATTCCACCAAAATATCATCTAGAAACATACGTTCCGATAAGGACTATTCACAATCAATAAATATAAAGCTCTAATAATGAAAGCTCGTAAAAAAAAACCAAAATACTAAGATTTAGAACAACATATGTAACATAGATCTAGCAAGTCTTAGATACAAACACACTCTTAACTTCAACTTCCATAATTTTAACTTAAAATATCACGCTAACAACATAATCATATTTAACAACCTAATACAATCAACTAAAGATCCTTACACTGAACCACCTTCTGTTTTGAAAACAAACAGTCAAATTAACCTATTTAGCTAAATTATAACCTACAAATACTATTCATACCATTTTATATATCCATAATAAACCTCCAATATATACCTAACAATAACTAACAATATAAACACCAAATAACATATAAAACTTTTAAACCAAACACCATCAAAAGCAACTTTCAACAACAAAGACACCTCTAAATCAAATATAACAAAAAAAACTAAAAGTTTCAAATAAGAAAAACTAAAAAATTTCTCACTAAACCCATGAGACATAAAACCACACTCAAAAGAACTAATTCAACTATCTAAACCAACATCTCTATCTTCACCCTTATAACCCCAAACATATAATTTATACAAACAAACAACCAACCTCAAAAAAAAAACAACAAAAAAAAAAAAAAAACAACAAAAAAAAAAAAAAACAACAAAAAAAAAAAAACAACAAAAAAAAAAAAAAAAAAAAAACAACAAAAAAAAAAAAAAAAAAAAAAAAAAAACAACAAAAAAAAAAAAACAACAAAAAAAAAAAAAACAACAAAAAAAAAAAAAAAAAAACAACAAAAAAAAAAAAAAAACAACAAAAAAAAAAAAAACAACAAAAAAAAAAAAAAACAACAAAAAAAAAAAAACAACAAAAAAAAAAAAAAAAAACAACAAAAAAAAAAAAAAAAAACAACAAAAAAAAAAAAAAAAAACAACAAAAAAAAAAAAACAACAAAAAAAAAAAAAACAACAAAAAAAAAAAAAAAAAAAAAAACAAAAAAAAAAAAATCATAGCTATACCATGATTAGTTATTAAATAATTATAAATCTCACAAGGAATTAATTTATACAAACAAACAACCAACCTCAAAAAAAAAACAACAAAAAAAAAAAAAAACAACAAAAAAAAAAAAAAACAACAAAAAAAAAAAAAAAACAACAAAAAAAAAAAAACAACAAAAAAAAAAAAAAAAAAACAACAAAAAAAAAAAAACAACAAAAAAAAAAAAAAACAACAAAAAAAAAAAAAACAACAAAAAAAAAAAAAACAACAAAAAAAAAAAAAAAAAAAAAAAACAACAAAAAAAAAAAAACAACAAAAAAAAAAAAAAAAAACAACAAAAAAAAAAAAAAAAAAAAACAACAAAAAAAAAAAAAACAACAAAAAAAAAAAAAAAAAAAAAAAAAAAACAACAAAAAAAAAAAAAAAAAACAACAAAAAAAAAAAAACAACAAAAAAAAAAAAAACAACAAAAAAAAAAAAAAAAAAAAAAAAACAACAAAAAAAAAAAAAAACAACAAAAAAAAAAAAACAACAAAAAAAAAAAAAACAACAAAAAAAAAAAAAAACAACAAAAAAAAAAAAAAAAAAAAAAAAACAACAAAAAAAAAAAAAAAACAACAAAAAAAAAAAAAAAAAAAAAAAGTGAAA
>JALJAT010000027.1:50000-80000 GCA_034768735.1 Schistosoma mekongi
ATCTCAGAACCTTCATTACCTCACATAATAACTTTAAATCTACCTTTACTTAAACCTACAAAACATATCCCCACTAATAAAGGAACACTCCCTAATATGATATATCCACCAAAATATCATCTAGAAACATAACGTTCCGGATAAGGACTATTCACAATCAATAAATATAAAGCTCTAATAATTGAAAGCTCGTAAAAAAACCAAAATACTAAAGATTTAGATACAACATATGTAACCATAGATCTAGCAATTCTTATATACAAAACTACACTCTTAACTTCAACTAATCACAAAACAAGACATATAATTAAGGTTAATGTTAACATCAAACATGACAATTTATCCAATATCACCCAACCACCACATAAATATTTCTTTACACCAAGAATCATCATTGAACAATTAGAATATCATATTCAACCATAAAACAATAAAACTATAATCTCACATATAAATGCTAACTAAAATTAAACATATAAAATCCCTAATAGTAACATATTTTATAACTAACCACAACTCACCAAAAAATTGTAAAGTTGGTGGAAAACCACACACATTTAAAAATATAAATCCAGCAACAACATGCATTATAAGACCACCACCTATTATCTTAACTAAAATACTTCATTTACGAGAACCAGATATCTCATAACCAAATCATATAATCATAAATGATAAACAAACCGACAATCCATGACCTAAACAATACACAAATGCATAATAATCTCCACAATATGAAGAACTTAACAATATACACATTCCTATTAACATATGAGATAAACTCAAATAAGCTAATCAACGCTTTGCATCACACTCCAACATAGCCGCAATTAAATAAACTACTCTATAACCCAATAAAAATATAGAATAACCATATAAATAATCAACTAATACACACCCACATAATCGTACTAATCCAACCAAACCTAACTTCATTATATAACCTCTCAATATAATACTTACAGGACTACTAGCCTCAGCATGAACTAATGGCAATCATCCGTGAAACGGAAATACAGGAATCTTAGTTAAAAATATTAAAATTATCAACAAATACATCCTACTAATCTCAGAACCTTCATTACCTCACATAATAACTTTAAATCTACCTTTACTTAAACCTACAAAACATATCCCCACTAATAAAGGAACACTCCCTAATATGATATATCCACCAAAATATCATCTAGAAACATAACGTTCCGGATAAGGACTATTCACAATCAATAAATATAAAGCTCTAATAATTGAAAGCTCGTAAAAAAACCAAAATACTAAAGATTTAGATACAACATATGTAACCATAGATCTAGCAATTCTTATATACAAAACTACACTCTTAACTTCAACTAATCACAAAACAAGACATATAATTAAGGTTAATGTTAACATCAAACATGACAATTTATCCAATATCACCCAACCACCACATAAATATTTCTTTACACCAAGAATCATCATTGAACAATTAGAATATCATATTCAAACATAAAAAATTAATAAATATATAAATGTAACAATAAATCCAGTTAAAAACCAATAGAAATACGCAAAGAACCCTGACATATTTTAGTACCAACAACTATCAACATTACTGAAACTTCTAAAACAAATAAAGCCATCATCGAAATGAATACTATATGACAATCATTAATTTTCATTAATAAACAAACTAACAACAATAGAATTTTATAACTCTCTAAAACTATTAAATATTTAAACAAATGATGACCACATATCAATAAACTTATTAATACTAAACCACCTCCACATAATAACATAACAATTAACATCTATTCTTTAACTACCAAATTTATATAAATTCACAAATCATATATTTATATAGATCTACATCTAATTAATAAACGACTATCTATCTTAAGCGGAATAATCCAAAAAAACTTATAAATAAATAAAATACTCAACATCATTAATCTACAAACCTTACTAACATCTATATAAGGATACTCAGCATGACATCCACCCAAATATCTTAAAGCAACAAATAAACTAACTACCAATCAAAAACACACCTGACGACTAAAAACATAAATAGATCTAAAATTCTTCCTTGGAAACCACAAAACCAACAAAAACAATATAACTAAGACCAGCCCACCAACCTTAGAATTTATAGAACGAAGCATTGCATAAAATAATAAAAAATATCACTCGGGCTTTATACTATCCGGAGTAACTAATGGATTAGCTACAATAAAAGCTTCCACATCCAATATAATTTTAGGATCAACTAAAACTAAAAAATTACTAAAAACTATTACTACCATAAAAGCAAACAAATCCTTAATCGTATGATATCTATGAAAATACACACAATCACTATATCCTTTATAAAAAAACAATGGACTAGTAGAACCACTTTGATGCAAATAAAACAAATGTAAAACTATTAATCCTAATAAAATAAATCCTAAACTTATATGCACAGGAAATACACGAACTAATGTATCAATTAATGTTACTGAAAAACCACCAACAACATAACTAAATATTAAACCCCCAACAACAGGCACACTAAGTATAATAGAAGTCAAAACAGTAGCAGCTCAATATGACATTTGATGCCACGGTAAAATATATCCAAGAAAAGCTTCTACCATTAAAATAACATAAATAAAAAACCCAACTTTTCAAACCCCTATCATACGATAACTTCTATAATACAATCTACGACCAATATGAACATAAACAAGAAAAAATATAATCCTTACACACCATATATGAATATAACGAATAATCCAACAATAAATATTATCATCAGTTCACATCATTAACATCGAAAATTTACCCAAAACATCATAAAATAATGACAAAACTATACCAGAAAAAACCTGAATTATCATAAAAGCACTAATCATAAAACCAACACACCAAAAATATGTTATAGACAATTTTGTAGGCAAATCTATTAAATTAAAACGAATAATCTTCAACATTAAATATTTTAGTTTAAACATTAAATTCTTTAGCACCACAAACTAACAGTTTACATTATAACCTACATAAAACTCTACTAAAAAATCATTAATCGTTAATCTACTAATTAACTCCACAGACACGAAAAATCTATATGCCATAACAACACCTGATTAACCACACTATACTAATACATAAACTATTAAATAAACAAACAACCATATATAATCTACAAAATGCCAATATAAAATTATTATTTTCCTATATCGACGAACCAACTTCGACCTATCATAATAATCTAACTCAGTCAAACCAACAGTACCTATAATAACATGAATAAAATGCAAGCCTATTGTTAAAAAACAAGCAGCAGAATGAGGATTATGCAATCTCCTAGCATTGCTATTTATAATCTCCCAAACAGCTAAGATCATAAAAGCAAAAGAATAAAGTATTCTACAATTTAAATAAAGATGACGCTCATCAGTCTTAATCAAACAATGATAAGTAGTCATAAAAAAAGACGTCCTTATCAATATATAAGTCTCCAACATAGGAATACCATAAGCATAAGCTATAGGCTTACTATAATAATCCTGAAATCATAAACAAGTCAATAACATTGTAGCAAAAATTATAATCTCAGTCAATAAAAATAACCAAAACCCAAGCATACGATCTTCCTTAATAGTAAATAAATCCCAAACAACATATTTTAAAACTAAATAAACTCATAAACCAATTATCAATAATAAAATAAAAGGATGATAAAAAAAAATACATGGTAATATAAAAAACATTAATACCAATTTAACCAAAGAAAATAAACTCATTACCTTATAATGGCTCAAATATACACATGAGATCTCTTACTTGGAAAGAAAGAATAATTATTATAATACACATTATAATCAACAATTTTAAACAATATATTAACTACACATTTTAAAAAAATAAATATAATACAACAATAAACGTACCAAAAACTAAACACGAAACCTCAAACATATAACTAACAGAAAATCTATTAACCAAATAACAAATATAATCAAATAACCCTACCTCTCAACGAAAAATACCCAAAAATACATAATCTCAAAAAATCCTCATAAAACAATTATACATATAAACCAAATAATCAATCCCACATAAATAACCAATTCAACTCTTACTATATTCAGAACACCAATAACCTATATATACCCCTAACAATACACCAATAAACATAATAAAAGAATAAATAACCTTAACAAACTCATAAACCAATTATCAATAATAAAATAAAAGGATGATAAAAAAAAATACATGGTAATATAAAAAACATTAATACCAATTTAACCAAAGAAAATAAACTCATTACCTTATAATGGCTCAAATATACACATGAGATCTCTTACTTGGAAAGAAAGAATAATTATTATAATACACATTATAATCAACAATTTTAAACAATATATTAACTACACATTTTAAAAAAATAAATATAATACAACAATAAACGTACCAAAAACTAAACACGAAACCTCAAACATATAACTAACAGAAAATCTATTAACCAAATAACAAATATAATCAAATAACCCTACCTCTCAACGAAAAATACCCAAAAATACATAATCTCAAAAAATCCTCATAAAACAATTATACATATAAACCAAATAATCAATCCCACATAAATAACCAATTCAACTCTTACTATATTCAGAACACCAATAACCTATATATACCCCTAACAATACACCAATAAACATAATAAAAAGAATAAATAACCTTAACAAACTCATAAACCCACTAAAATAATTAAATAAACTAAAACTTAAATGATATCCCAAAAATGTACCAATCATTGGAACTATTAAAACTATATAAAAACACATACGCGTAGTATAACAACCAAAGGTTAATCCACCAAAAAATATAATAAATAATCGCACACTATAAGCCCTAGATAACATTAAACCTACTATCACAAACAACAAAAATATTATCCTAAAATAACTCATACTGACTACACTACTCAAGAACACATGCTTCCTAAAATATAAACCCATAAAAGGAAACCCAGATAACCCTAATAAAAGAATAAACATATAAATTAATCTAAATATTTTACCATATATTTTAGTATCAACTTGATTCTTTTTTTGACCACCAAATCTAGAAATTATATAATCACCAACAAAAGTAAATAAAAGACACTTCCTTATAGCATGTACCAATAACTGAACAAACGCCAAAATATAATCTCCAACAGACAAAATTAAAAAAACTCAAGAAATTTTACTACTAGTAGACAAAGCAATCAAACGCTTTACATCAACATAAAACAAAGCACTTACTGAAGAAACTATTATAGTTAAAACTCTACAAAACTGCAAAAAACATATTAAACTCCCACCATAATCTACCCCAATAACATAATAATAACCACCAATCATCCATACACCAGAAGCAACTAAAGTTGAAGAATGAACTAATGAACTTACCGGTGTAGGAGCACGCATAGCTTCCAATAATCAAGAAACAAAAGGAAAAGAAGCACTCTTCGTAGAAACAACCAAAAACACTATAAACCTAAATAATACTGAATTCGCATATCCACCACAATAAAACAAAGCAACTAAAATAAACAAACATACATCACCAAAACGAGAAGTAACTAAAGTTATAAAACCAGCACGTAACGAATCATTAGTATCATAAAAACATATAAGAATATAACTAACCAAACCAAGATACTCCCACAATACTAATCTAACCAAAAAACTACTTGTTCTAACCAAAATAAGCATAACCAAAGAAAAACAAATCATTATAAAAGAAAGCAATCACGCAAACTTTCCATCAGAAAAATAATGATATCTATAAACCACAGATATATAACTACAAACCATCAACATCAAAAAAACATAAGAACTATACTCAGAATTATAAGAAAACCCAACAAAGTCACAAACCAAATATCTACCTATATTATAATTTACCCAACCACCTAAATCTATTTTATCCAAAAAAAAAAAAAAAAAAAAAATTAACAATAAATAAATCAACCTCACTCACACTGGTAGTAGACTATTCTACAACTAATTGAGGCCGAAACTCAAACTACTAACTCTATATTAGAATACCAGAAAAAATACAAGAGACTTAAAGTCTATAATTGATGCTTAAAACCAACCCATATATATTCTGGCACTTGTACTAAAAATAAATAATCATCATCTAACACATTAACCAAATATACTTTCTCACTATCAACAAACTCCCTCTAAATAACCTAAACTGACCTGTAATCCCATTAATTGATTTTCCCCCTAACTAATATATTTTACCCTATCTATCCACTTATTTGTGACAATAACTACTAAATCTATAAATCTTACAATACTACCCCCTTACAAAATTCTCTAAAACTAACAAACACCTCCAAATTTACCATGTCTTCCCACATTATTTTTTTACCTAAATAACACATTTTTTCACCCTATGTACCCACTACTTTTTTAAACTTACACATTTCTCTTACAAAATCAACCAATTATAATAACCCCTAAAGCAACAAGAAACATAAGAGCTAACTACACACACTAAACCAATAAGGACTATACCCTATAAGGGAATAAGGAAACTAAGTACACTAAACCAATAAGGACTATACCCTATAAGGGAATAAGGAACTAAGTACACTAAACCAATAAGGACTATACCCTATAAGGGAATAAGGAACTAAGTACACTAAACCAATAAGGACTATACCCTATAAGGGAATAAGGAACTAAGTACACTAAACCAATAAGGACTATACCCTATAAGGGAATAAGGAACTAAGTACACTAAACAATAAGGACTATACCCTATAAGGGAATAAGGAACTAAGTACACTAAACCAATAAGGACTATACCCTATAAGGGAATAAGGAACTAAGTACACTAAACTAGTCTTAATATTACCAGTAATACCAAAAGTGAACACACAAAATTAATTATGAAAATTTAACTTCAAATTAAATCAGCAAAACACCTTACTCACCCATAAATTATTTAACCTTACATCATTATAACTTCCATATATATATGAATAAATAGACCCTTTTTAAAGTTCCCCTTTTATTCACTCTAATAACTCTAACCTAAACTGACCTGTAATCCATTAATTGATTTTCCCCCTAACTAATATATTTTACCCTATCTATCCACTTATTTGTGACAATAACTACTAAATCTATAAATCTTACAATACTACCCCCTTACAAAATTCTCTAAACTAACAAACACCTCCAAATTTACCATGTCTTCCCACATTATTTTTTACCTAAATAACACATTTTTTCACCCTATGTACCCACTACTTTTTTAAACTTACACATTCTCTTACAAAATCAACCAATTATAATAACCCCTAAAGCAACAAGAAACATAAGAGCTAACTACACTAAACCAATAAGGACTATACCCTATAAGGGAATAAGGAACTAAGTACACTAAACCAATAAGGACTATACCCTATAAGGGAATAAGGAACTAAGTACACTAAACCAATAAGGACTATACCCTATAAGGGAATAAGGAACTAAGTACACTAAACCAATAAGGACTATACCCTATAAGGGAATAAGGAACTAAGTACACTAAACCAATAAGGACTATACCCTATAAGGGAATAAGGAACTAAGTACACTAAACCAATAAGGACTATACCCTATAAGGGAATAAGGAACTAAGTACACTAAACCAATAAGGACTATACCCTATAAGGGAATAAGGAACTAAGTACACTAAACCAATAAGGACTATACCCTATAAGGGAATAAGGAACTAAGTACACTAAACCAATAAGGACTATACCCTATAAGGGAATAAGGAACTAAGTACACTAAACTAGTCTTAATATTACCAGTAATACCAAAAGTGAACACACAAAATTAATTATGAAAAATTTAACTTCAAATTAAATCAGCAAAACACCTTACTCACCCATAAATTATTTAACCTTACATCATTATAACTTCCATATTATATATATGAATAAAATAGACCCTTTTTAAAGTTACCCTTTTATCACTCTAATAACTCTAACCTAAACTGACCTGTAATCCCATTAATTGATTTTCCCCCTAACTAATATATTTTACCCTATCTATCCACTTATTTGTGACAATAACTACTAAATCTATAAATCTTACAATACTACCCCCTTACAAAATTCTCTAAAACTAACAAACACCTCCAAATTTACCATGTCTTCCCACATTATTTTTTACCTAAATAACACATTTTTTCACCCTATGTACCCACTACTTTTTTAAACTTACACATTTCTCTTACAAAATCAACCAATTATAATAACCCCTAAAGCAACAAGAAACATAAGAGCTAACTACACTAAACCAATAAGGACTATACCCTATAAGGGAATAAGGAACTAAGTACACTAAACCAATAAGGACTATACCCTATAAGGGAATAAGGAACTAAGTACACTAAACCAATAAGGACTATACCCTATAAGGGAATAAGGAACTAAGTACACTAAACCAATAAGGACTATACCCTATAAGGGAATAAGGAACTAAGTACACTAAACCAATAAGGACTATACCCTATAAGGGAATAAGGAACTAAGTACACTAAACCAATAAGGACTATACCCTATAAGGGAATAAGGAACTAAGTACACTAAACCAATAAGGACTATACCCTATAAGGGAATAAGGAACTAAGTACACTAAACCAATAAGGACTATACCCTATAAGGGAATAAGGAACTAAGTACACTAAACCAATAAGGACTATACCCTATAAGGGAATAAGGAACTAAGTACACTAAACTAGTCTTAATATTACCAGTAATACCAAAAGTGAACACACAAAATTAATTATGAAAAATTTAACTTCAAATTAAATCAGCAAAACACCTTACTCACCCATAAATTATTTAACCTTACATCATTATAACTTCCATATTATATATATGAATAAAATAGACCCTTTTTAAAGTTACCCTTTTATCACTCTAATAACTCTAACCTAAACTGACCTGTAATCCCATTAATTGATTTTCCCCCTAACTAATATATTTTACCCTATCTATCCACTTATTTGTGACAATAACTACTAAATCTATAAATCTTACAATACTACCCCCTTACAAAATTCTCTAAAACTAACAAACACCTCCAAATTTACCATGTCTTCCCACATTATTTTTTACCTAAATAACACATTTTTTCACCCTATGTACCCACTACTTTTTTAAACTTACACATTTCTCTTACAAAATCAACCAATTATAATAACCCCTAAAGCAACAAGAAACATAAGAGCTAACTACACTAAACCAATAAGGACTATACCCTATAAGGGAATAAGGAACTAACTACACTAAACCAATAAGGACTATACCCTATAAGGGAATAAGGAACTAAGTACACTAAACCAATAAGGACTATACCCTATAAGGGAATAAGGAACTAAGTACACTAAACCAATAAGGACTATACCCTATAAGGGAATAAGGAACTAAGTACACTAAACCAATAAGGACTATACCCTATAAGGGAATAAGGAACTAAGTACACTAAACCAATAAGGACTATACCCTATAAGGGAATAAGGAACTAAGTACACTAAACCAATAAGGACTATACCCTATAAGGGAATAAGGAACTAAGTACACTAAACCAATAAGGATACCCTATAAGGGAATAAGGAACTAAGTACACTAAACTAGTCTTAATATTACCAGTAATACCAAAAGTGAACACACAAAATTAATTATGAAAAATTTAACTTCAAATTAAATCAGCAAAACACCTTACTCACCCATAAATTATTTAACCTTACATCATTATAACTTCCATATTATATATATGAATAAAATAGACCCTTTTTAAAGTTACCCTTTTATCACTCTAATAACTCTAACCTAAACTGACCTGTAATCCCATTAATTGATTTTCCCCCTAACTAATATATTTTACCCTATCTATCCACTTATTTGTGACAATAACTACTAAATCTATAAATCTTACAATACTACCCCCTTACAAAATTCTCTAAAACTAACAAACACCTCCAAATTTACCATGTCTTCCCACATTATTTTTTACCTAAATAACACATTTTTTCACCCTATGTACCCACTACTTTTTTAAACTTACACATTTCTCTTACAAAATCAACCAATTATAATAACCCCTAAAGCAACAAGAAACATAAGAGCTAACTACACTAAACCAATAAGGACTATACCCTATAAGGGAATAAGGAACTAACTACACTAAACCAATAAGGACTATACCCTATAAGGGAATAAGGAACTAACTACACTAAACCAATAAGGACTATACCCTATAAGGGAATAAGGAACTAACTACACTAAACCAATAAGGACTATACCCTATAAGGGAATAAGGAACTAACTACACTAAACCAATAAGGACTATACCCTATAAGGGAATAAGGAACTAACTACACTAAACCAATAAGGACTATACCCTATAAGGGAATAAGGAACTAACTACACTAAACCAATAAGGACTATACCCTATAAGGGAATAAGGAACTAACTACACTAAACCAATAAGGACTATACCCTATAAGGGAATAAGGAACTAAGTACACTAAACTAGTCTTAATATTACCAGTAATACCAAAAGTGAACACACAAAATTAATTATGAAAAATTTAACTTCAAATTAAATCAGCAAAACACCTTACTCACCCATAAATTATTTAACCTTACATCATTATAATTTCCATATTATATATATGAATAAAATAGACCCTTTTTAAAGTTACCCTTTTATCACTCTAATAACTCTAACCTAAACTGACCTGTAATCCCATTAATTGATTTTCCCCCTAACTAATATATTTTACCCTATCTATCCACTTATTTGTGACAATAACTACTAAATCTATAAATCTTACAATACTACCCCCTTACAAAATTCTCTAAAACTAACAAACACCTCCAAATTTACCATGTCTTCCCACATTATTTTTTACCTAAATAACACATTTTTTCACCCTATGTACCCACTACTTTTTTAAACTTACACATTTCTCTTACAAAATCAACCAATTATAATAACCCCTAAAGCAACAAGAAACATAAGAGCTAACTACACTAAACCAATAAGGACTATACCCTATAAGGGAATAAGGAACTAAGTACACTAAACCAATAAGGACTATACCCTATAAGGGAATAAGGAACTAAGTACACTAAACCAATAAGGACTATACCCTATAAGGGAATAAGGAACTAAGTACACTAAACCAATAAGGACTATACCCTATAAGGGAATAAGGAACTAAGTACACTAAACCAATAAGGACTATACCCTATAAGGGAATAAGGAACTAAGTACACTAAACTAGTCTTAATATTACCAGTAATACCAAAAGTGAACACACAAAATTAATTATGAAAAATTTAACTTCAAATTAAATCAGCAAAACACCTTACTCACCCATAAATTATTTAACCTTACATCATTATAACTTCCATATTATATATATGAATAAAATAGACCCTTTTTAAAGTTACCCTTTTATCACTCTAATAACTCTAACCTAAACTGACCTGTAATCCCATTAATTGATTTTCCCCCTAACTAATATATTTTACCCTATCTATCCACTTATTTGTGACAATAACTACTAAATCTATAAATCTTACAATACTACCCCCTTACAAAATTCTCTAAAACTAACAAACACCTCCAAATTTACCATGTCTTCCCACATTATTTTTTACCTAAATAACACATTTTTTCACCCTATGTACCCACTACTTTTTTAAACTTACACATTTCTCTTACAAAATCAACCAATTATAATAACCCCTAAAGCAACAAGAAACATAAGAGCTAACTACACTAAACCAATAAGGACTATACCCTATAAGGGAATAAGGAACTAACTACACTAAACCAATAAGGACTATACCCTATAAGGGAATAAGGAACTAACTACACTAAACCAATAAGGACTATACCCTATAAGGGAATAAGGAACTAAGTACACTAAACCAATAAGGACTATACCCTATAAGGGAATAAGGAACTAAGTACACTAAACCAATAAGGACTATACCCTATAAGGGAATAAGGAACTAAGTACACTAAACCAATAAGGACTATACCCTATAAGGGAATAAGGAACTAAGTACACTAAACCAATAAGGACTATACCCTATAAGGGAATAAGGAACTAAGTACACTAAACCAATAAGGACTATACCCTATAAGGGAATAAGGAACTAACTACACTAAACCAATAAGGACTATACCCTATAAGGGAATAAGGAACTAAGTACACTAAACCAATAAGGACTATACCCTATAAGGGAATAAGGAACTAAGTACACTAAACCAATAAGGACTATACCCTATAAGGGAATAAGGAACTAAGTACACTAAACTAGTCTTAATATTACCAGTAATACCAAAAGTGAACACACAAAATTAATTATGAAAAATTTAACTTCAAATTAAATCAGCAAAACACCTTACTCACCCATAAATTATTTAACCTTACATCATTATAACTTCCATATTATATATATGAATAAAATAGACCCTTTTTAAAGTTACCCTTTTATCACTCTAATAACTCTAACCTAAACTGACCTGTAATCCCATTAATTGATTTTCCCCCTAACTAATATATTTTATCCTATCTATCCACTTATTTGTGACAATAACTACTAAATCTATAAATCTTACAATACTACCCCCTTACAAAATTCTCTAAAACTAACAAACACCTCCAAATTTACCATGTCTTCCCACATTATTTTTTACCTAAATAACACATTTTTTCACCCTATGTACCCACTACTTTTTTAAACTTACACATTTCTCTTACAAAATCAACCAATTATAATAACCCCTAAAGCAACAAGAAACATAAGAGCTAACTACACTAAACCAATAAGGACTATACCCTATAAGGGAATAAGGAACTAACTACACTAAACCAATAAGGACTATACCCTATAAGGGAATAAGGAACTAAGTACACTAAACCAATAAGGACTATACCCTATAAGGGAATAAGGAACTAAGTACACTAAACCAATAAGGACTATACCCTATAAGGGAATAAGGAACTAACTACACTAAACCAATAAGGACTATACCCTATAAGGGAATAAGGAACTAACTACACTAAACCAATAAGGACTATACCCTATAAGGGAATAAGGAACTAAGTACACTAAACCAATAAGGACTATACCCTATAAGGGAATAAGGAACTAAGTACACTAAACTAGTCTTAATATTACCAGTAATACCAAAAGTGAACACACAAAATTAATTATGAAAAATTTAACTTCAAATTAAATCAGCAAAACACCTTACTCACCCATAAATTATTTAACCTTACATCATTATAACTTCCATATTATATATATGAATAAAATAGACCCTTTTTAAAGTTACCCTTTTATCACTCTAATAACTCTAACCTAAACTGACCTGTAATCCCATTAATTGATTTTCCCCCTAACTAATATATTTTACCCTATCTATCCACTTATTTGTGACAATAACTACTAAATCTATAAATCTTACAATACTACCCCCTTACAAAATTCTCTAAAACTAACAAACACCTCCAAATTTACCATGTCTTCCCACATTATTTTTTACCTAAATAACACATTTTTTCACCCTATGTACCCACTACTTTTTTAAACTTACACATTTCTCTTACAAAATCAACCAATTATAATAACCCCTAAAGCAACAAGAAACATAAGAGCTAACTACACTAAACCAATAAGGACTATACCCTATAAGGGAATAAGGAACTAACTACACTAAACCAATAAGGACTATACCCTATAAGGGAATAAGGAACTAACTACACTAAACCAATAAGGACTATACCCTATAAGGGAATAAGGAACTAAGTACACTAAACCAATAAGGACTATACCCTATAAGGGAATAAGGAACTAACTACACTAAACCAATAAGGACTATACCCTATAAGGGAATAAGGAACTAACTACACTAAACCAATAAGGACTATACCCTATAAGGGAATAAGGAACTAATACACTAAACCAATAAGGACTATACCCTATAAGGGAATAAGGAACTAACTACACTAAACCAATAAGGACTATACCCTATAAGGGAATAAGGAACTAAGTACACTAAACCAATAAGGACTATACCCTATAAGGGAATAAGGAACTAACTACACTAAACCAATAAGGACTATACCCTATAAGGGAATAAGGAACTAACTACACTAAACCAATAAGGACTATACCTATAAGGGAATAAGGAACTAACTACACTAAACCAATAAGGACTATACCCTATAAGGGAATAAGGAACTAAGTACACTAAACCAATAAGGACTATACCCTATAAGGGAATAAGAACTAACTACACTAACCAATAAGGACTATAACCCTATAAGGGAATAAGGACTAACCCTATAAGGGAATAAGGAACTAACTACACTAACCAATAAGGACTAACTACACTAAACCAATAAGGACTAACTACACTAAACCAATAAGGACTAACTACACTAACCAATAAGGACTATACCCTATAAGGGAATAAGGAATAAGTACACTAAACAATAAGGACTATACCCTATAAGGGAATAAGGAACTAACTACACTAACCAATAAGGACTATACCCTATAGGGAATAAGGAACTAACTACACTAAACCAATAAGGACATACCCTATAAGGGAATAGGAACTAACTACACTAAACCAATACGGACTATACCCTAAAGGGAATAAGGAATAAGTACACTAAACCAATACGGACTATACCCTATAAGGAATAAGGAACTAACTACACTAAACAATAAGGACTATACCCTATAAGGGAATAAGGAACTAATACACTAAACCAATAAGGAACTATACCCTATAAGGGAATAAGGACTAAGTACACTAACCAATAAGGACTATACCCTATAGGGAATAAGGAACTAAGTACACTAAACCAATAAGGACTATACCCTATAAGGGAATAAGGAACTAAGTACACTAAACCAATAAGGACTATACCCTATAAGGGAATAGGAACTAAGTACACTAAACCAATAAGGACTATACCCTATAAGGGAATAAGGAACTAAGTACACTAAACTAGTCTTAATATTACCAGTATACCAAAAGTGAACACACAAAATTAATTATGAAAAATTTAACTTCAAATTAAATCAGCAAAACACCTTACTCACCCATAAATTATTTAACCTTACTCATTATAACTTCCATATTATATATATGAATAAAATAGACCCTTTTTAAAGTTACCCTTTTATCACTCTAATAACTCTAACCTAAACTGACCTGTAATCCCATTAATTGATTTTCCCCCTAACTAATATATTTTACCCTATCTATCCACTTATTTGTGACAATAACTACTAAATCTATAAATCTTACAATACTACCCCCTTACAAAATTCTCTAAAACTAACAAACACCTCCAAATTTACCATGTCTTCCCACATTATTTTTTACCTAAATAACACATTTTTTCACCCTATGTACCCACTACTTTTTTAAACTTACACATTTCTCTTACAAAATCAACCAATTATAATAACCCCTAAAGCAACAAGAAACATAAGAGCTAACTACACTAAACCAATAAGGACTATACCCTATAAGGGAATAAGGAACTAACTACACTAAACCAATAAGGACTATACCCTATAAGGGAATAAGGAACTAAGTACACTAAACCAATAAGGACTATACCCTATAAGGGAATAAGGAACTAACTACACTAACCAATAAGAAACCTATAAGGATAAGGAACTAAGTACACTAACCAATAAGGACTATACCCTATAAGGGAATAAGGAACTAAGTACACTAAACCAATAAGGACTATACCCCTATAAGGGAATAAGGAACTAAGTACACTAAACCAATAAGGACTATACCCTATAAGGGAATAAGGAACTAAGTACACTAAACCAATAAGGACTATACCCTATAAGGGAATAAGGAACTAAGTACACTAAACCAATAAGGACTATACCCTATAAGGGAATAAGGAACTAAGTACACTAAACCAATAAGGACTATACCCTATAAGGGAATAAGGAACTAAGTACACTAAACTAGTCTTAATATTACCAGTAATACCAAAAGTGAACACACAAAATTAATTATGAAAAATTTAACTTCAAATTAAATCAGCAAAACACCTTACTCACCCATAAATTATTTAACCTTACATCATTATAACTTCCATATTATATATATGAATAAAATAGACCCTTTTAAAGTTACCCTTTTATCACTCTAATAACTCTAACCTAAACTGACCTGTAATCCCATTAATTGATTTTCCCCCTAACTAATATATTTTACCCTATCTATCCACTTATTTGTGACAATAACTACTAAATCTATAAATCTTACAATACTACCCCCTTACAAAATTCTCTAAAACTAACAAACACCTCCAAATTTACCATGTCTTCCCACATTATTTTTTACCTAAATAACACATTTTTTCACCCTATGTACCCACTACTTTTTTAAACTTACACATTTCTCTTACAAAATCAACCAATTATAATAACCCCTAAAGCAACAAGAAACATAAGAGCTAACTACACTAAACCAATAAGGACTATACCCTATAAGGGAATAAGGACTATACCCTATAAGGGAATAAGGAACTAACTACACTAAACCAATAAGGACTATACCCTATAAGGGAATAAGGAACTAAGTACACTAAACCAATAAGGACTATACCCTATAAGGGAATAAGGAACTAAGTACACTAAACCAATAAGGACTATACCCTATAAGGGAATAAGGAACTAACTACACTAAACCAATAAGGACTATACCCTATAAGGGAATAAGGAACTAAGTACACTAAACCAATAAGGACTATACCCTATAAGGGAATAAGGAACTAAGTACACTAAACCAATAAGGACTATACCCTATAAGGGAATAAGGAACTAAGTACACTAAACTAGTCTTAATATTACCAGTAATACCAAAAGTGAACACACAAAATTAATTATGAAAAATTTAACTTCAAATTAAATCAGCAAAACACCTTACTCACCCATAAATTATTTAACCTTACATCATTATAACTTCCATATTATATATATGAATAAAATAGACCCTTTTTAAAGTTACCCTTTTATCACTCTAATAACTCTAACCTAAACTGACCTGTAATCCCATTAATTGATTTTCCCCCTAACTAATATATTTTACCCTATCTATCCACTTATTTGTGACAATAACTACTAAATCTATAAATCTTACAATACTACCCCCTTACAAAATTCTCTAAAACTAACAAACACCTCCAAATTTACCATGTCTTCCCACATTATTTTTTACCTAAATAACACATTTTTTCACCCTATGTACCCACTACTTTTTTAAACTTACACATTTCTCTTACAAAATCAACCAATTATAATAACCCCTAAAGCAACAAGAAACATAAGAGCTAACTACACTAACCTAACTAACCAATAAGGACTATACCCTATAAGGGAATAAGGAACTAAGTACACTAAACCAATAAGGACTATACCCTATAAGGGAATAAGGAACTAAGTACACTAAACCAATAAGGACTATACCCTATAAGGGAATAAGGAACTAAGTACACTAAACCAATAAGGACTATACCCTATAAGGGAATAAGGAACTAAGTACACTAAACCAATAAGGACTATACCCTATAAGGGAATAAGGAACTAAGTACACTAAACCAATAAGGACTATACCCTATAAGGGAATAAGGAACTAAGTACACTAAACTAGTCTTAATATTACCAGTAATACCAAAAGTGAACACACAAAATTAATTATGAAAAATTTAACTTCAAATTAAATCAGCAAAACACCTTACTCACCCATAAATTATTTAACCTTACATCATTATAACTTCCATATTATATATATGAATAAAATAGACCCTTTTTAAAGTTACCCTTTTATCACTCTAATAACTCTAACCTAAACTGACCTGTAATCCCATTAATTGATTTTCCCCCTAACTAATATATTTTACCCTATCTATCCACTTATTTGTGACAATAACTACTAAATCTATAAATCTTACAATACTACCCCCTTACAAAATTCTCTAAAACTAACAAACACCTCCAAATTTACCATGTCTTCCCACATTATTTTTTACCTAAATAACACATTTTTTCACCCTATGTACCCACTACTTTTTAAACTTACACATTTCTCTTACAAAATCAACCAATTATAATACCCCTAAAAGCAACAAGAAACATAAGAGCTAACTACAACTAAACCAATAAGGACATACCCTATAAGGGAATAAGGAATAACTACACTAACCAATAAGGACTATACCCTATAAGGGAATAAGGACTATACCCTATAGGGAATAAGGATAACTACTAAACCATAAGGACTTAAGGACTAACTACACTAAACCAATAAGACTATACCCTATAGGGAATAAGGAACTAACTACACTAAACCATAAGGACTATACCCTATAAGGGAATAAGGAACTAATACACTAAACCAATAAGGACTATACCCTATAAGGGAATAGGAACTAACTACACTAACCATAAGGACTATACCCTATAAGGGAATAAGAACTAACTACACTAAACCACTAAGGACTATACCCGATAAGGGAATAAGGAACTACTACACTAAACCAATAGGACTATACCCTATAAGGAATAAGGAACTAACTACACTAAACCATAAGGACTATACCCGATAAGGGAATAAGGAACTAACTACACTAACCAATAGGACTATACCCTATAGGGAATAAGGAACTAACTACCTAAACCAATAAGACTATACCCTATAAGGGAATAAGGAACTACTACACTAAACCAATAAGGCTATACCCTATAAGGAATAAGGAACTACTACACTAAACCAATAAGGACTATACCCTATAAGGGAATAAGGAACTAACTACACTAAACCAATAGGACTATACCTATAAGGGAATAAGGAACTACTACACTAAAACCAATAAGGACTATACCCTATAGGGAATAAGGAACTAACTACACTAAACCAATAAGGACTAACTACACTAAACCAATACGGACTATACCCTAAAGGGAATAAGGACTAACTACACTAAACCAATAAGGACTATAACCCTATAAGGGATAAGGAACTAACTACACTAAACCAATAAGGACTAACTACACTAACCAATAAGGACGATACCCTATAAGGGAATAAGAACTAACTACACTAAACCATAAGGACTATACCCTATAAGGGAATAAGAACTAACTACACTAAACCAATAAGGACATACCCTATAAGGGAATAAGGAACTAACTACACTAAACCAATAAGGACTATAACCCTATAAGGGATAAGGAACTAACTACACTAACCAATAAGGACTAACTACACTAACCAATAAGGACTAACTACACTAAACAATAAGGACTATAACCCTATAAGGGAATAAGGAACTAACTACACTAAACCAATAAGGACTATCCCTATAAGGGAATAAGGAACTACTACACTAAACCAATACGGACTATACCCTATAGGGAATAAGGAACTACTACACTAAACCAATAAGACTATACCCTATAAGGGAATAAGGAACTAACTACACTAAACAATAAGGACTATCCCTATAAGGGAATAAGGAACTAACTACACTAAACCAATAAGGACTAACCCTATAAGGGAATAAGGACTAACTACACTAACCAATAAGGACTATCCCTATAAGGGAATAGGAACTAAGTACACTAACCAATAAGGACTAACTACACTAACCATAAGGACTATACCCTATAAGGGAATAAGGAACTAACTACACTAAACAATAAGGACTATACCCTATACGGGAATAAGGAACTACTACACTAAACCAATAATGACTATACCCTATAGGGAATAAGGAACTACTACACTAAACCAATAAGGACTAACTACACTAACCATAAGGACTATACCCATAAGGGAATAAGGACTAACTACACTAAACCAATAAGGACTAACTACACTAAACCAATAAGGACTTACCCTATAAGGGAATAAGGAACTACTACACTAAACCAATAATGACTATACCCTATACGGGAATAAGGAACTAACTACACTAACCAATAAGGACTAATACCCTATAAGGGAATAAGCGAACTAAGTACACTACACTAAACCAATAAGGACTATACCCTATAAGGCATACAGGAACTAAGCTACACTAACCAATAAGGACTATACCCTATAAGGGAATAAGGAACTAACTACACTAAACCAATAAGGACTATACCCTATAAGGGAATAAGGAACTAAGTACACTAAACCAATAAGGACTATACCCTATAAGGGAATAAGGAACTAAGTACACTAAACCAATAAGGACTATACCCTATAAGGGAATAAGGAACTAAGTACACTAAACCAATAAGGACTATACCCTATAAGGGAATAAGGAACTAAGTACACTAAACTAGTCTTAATATTACCAGTAATACCAAAAGTGAACACACAAAATTAATTATGAAAAATTTAACTTCAAATTAAATCAGCAAAACACCTTACTCACCCATAAATTATTTAACCTTACATCATTATAACTTCCATATTATATATATGAATAAAATAGACCCTTTTTAAAGTTACCCTTTTATCACTCTAATAACTCTAACCTAAACTGACCTGTAATCCCATTAATTGATTTTCCCCCTAACTAATATATTTTACCCTATCTATCCACTTATTTGTGACAATAACTACTAAATCTATAAATCTTACAATACTACCCCCTTACAAAATTCTCTAAAACTAACAAACACCTCCAAATTTACCATGTCTTCCCACATTATTTTTTACCTAAATAACACATTTTTTCACCCTATGTACCCACTACTTTTTTAAACTTACACATTTCTCTTACAAAATCAACCAATTATAATAACCCCTAAAGCAACAAGAAACATAAGAGCTAACTACACTAAACCAATAAGGACTATACCCTATAAGGGAATAAGGAACTAACTACACTAAACCAATAAGGACTATACCCTATAAGGGAATAAGGAACTAAGTACACTAAACCAATAAGGACTATACCCTATAAGGGAATAAGGAACTAAGTACACTAAACCAATAAGGACTATACCCTATAAGGGAATAAGGAACTAACTACACTAAACCAATAAGGACTATACCCTATAAGGGAATAAGGAACTAAGTACACTAAACCAATAAGGACTATACCCTATAAGGGAATAAGGAACTAAGTACACTAAACCAATAAGGACTATACCCTATAAGGGAATAAGGAACTAAGTACACTAAACTAGTCTTAATATTACCAGTAATACCAAAAGTGAACACACAAAATTAATTATGAAAAATTTAACTTCAAATTAAATCAGCAAAACACCTTACTCACCCATAAATTATTTAACCTTACATCATTATAACTTCCATATTATATATATGAATAAAATAGACCCTTTTTAAAGTTACCCTTTTATCACTCTAATAACTCTAACCTAAACTGACCTGTAATCCCATTAATTGATTTTCCCCCTAACTAATATATTTTACCCTATCTATCCACTTATTTGTGACAATAACTACTAAATCTATAAATCTTACAATACTACCCCCTTACAAAATTCTCTAAAACTAACAAACACCTCCAAATTTACCATGTCTTCCCACATTATTTTTTACCTAAATAACACATTTTTTCACCCTATGTACCCACTACTTTTTTAAACTTACACATTTCTCTTACAAAATCAACCAATTATAATAACCCCTAAAGCAACAAGAAACATAAGAGCTAACTACACTAAACCAATAAGGACTATACCCTATAAGGGAATAAGGAACTAAGTACACTAAACCAATAAGGACTATACCCTATAAGGGAATAAGGAACTAAGTACACTAAACCAATAAGGACTATACCCTATAAGGGAATAAGGAACTAAGTACACTAAACCAATAAGGACTATACCCTATAAGGGAATAAGGAACTAAGTACACTAAACCAATAAGGACTATACCCTATAAGGGAATAAGGAACTAAGTACACTAAACCAATAAGGACTATACCCTATAAGGGAATAAGGAACTAAGTACACTAAACTAGTCTTAATATTACCAGTAATACCAAAAGTGAACACACAAAATTAATTATGAAAAATTTAACTTCAAATTAAATCAGCAAAACACCTTACTCACCCATAAATTATTTAACCTTACATCATTATAACTTCCATATTATATATATGAATAAAATAGACCCTTTTTAAAGTTACCCTTTTATCACTCTAATAACTCTAACCTAAACTGACCTGTAATCCCATTAATTGATTTTCCCCCTAACTAATATATTTTACCCTATCTATCCACTTATTTGTGACAATAACTACTAAATCTATAAATCTTACAATACTACCCCCTTACAAAATTCTCTAAAACTAACAAACACCTCCAAATTTACCATGTCTTCCCACATTATTTTTTACCTAAATAACACATTTTTTTCACCCTATGTACCCACTACTTTTTTAAACTTACACATTTCTCTTACAAAATCAACCAATTATAATAACCCCTAAAGCAACAAGAAACATAAGAGCTAACTACACTAAACCAATAAGGACTATACCCTATAAGGGAATAAGGAACTAACTACACTAAACCAATAAGGACTATACCCTATAAGGGAATAAGGAACTAACTACACTAAACCAATAAGGACTATACCCTATAAGGGAATAAGGAACTAACTACACTAAACCAATAAGGACTATACCCTATAAGGGAATAAGGAACTAACTACACTAAACCAATAAGGACTATACCCTATAAGGGAATAAGGAACTAACTACACTAAACCAATAAGGACTATACCCTATAAGGGAATAAGGAACTAACTACACTAAACCAATAAGGACTATACCCTATAAGGGAATAAGGAACTAACTACACTAAACCAATAAGGACTATACCCTATAAGGGAATAAGGAACTAACTACACTAAACCAATAAGGACTATACCCTATAAGGGAATAAGGAACTAACTACACTAAACCAATAAGGACTATACCCTATAAGGGAATAAGGAACTAATACACTAAACCAATAAGGGACTATACCCTATAAGGGAATAAGGAACTAACTACACTAAACCAATAAGGACTATACCCTATAAGGGAATAAGGAACTACTACTAAACCAATAAGGACTATACCATTAAGGAATAAGGAACTAACTACACTAAACCAATAAGGGACTATACCCTATAAGGGAATAAGGAACTAACTACACTAAACCAATAAGGACTATACCCTATAAGGGAATAAGGAACTAACTACACTAAACAATAAGGGACTATACCCTATAAGGGAATAAGGAACTAACTACACTAAACCAATAAGGACTATACCCTATAAGGGAATAAGGAACTAACTACACTAAACAATAAGGACTATACCCTATAAGGGAATAAGGAACTAACTACACTAAACCAATAAGGGACTTATACCCTATAAGGGAATAAGGAACTAAGTACACTAAACTAACTATTAAATCTATTGATTTATAACAAAAATAATAAACATAATAATAATGAACCAAACTCCATATATCAACTTCTTTATAATAAAACATCTCACCAACAAATTCCTCTTTCGACTAGAAAACCTCTATCTAGAAATTTACAATTTCCCGTATTCAAACTTATACTAAGCCGATTCCAAACTTTTTATATCTCTAAACTGACCTGTAATCCCATTAATTGATTTCCCCCTAACTCATATATTTTACCCTATCTATCCACTATTTGTGACACTAAACTACTAAATCTATAAATCTTACATACTACCCCCTTACAAAATTCTCTAAAACTAACAAACACCTCCAAATTTACCATGTCTTCCCACATTATTCTTTTACCTAAATAACACATTTTTTCACCCTATGTACCCACTACTTTTTTAAACTTACACATTCTCTTACAAAATCAACCAATTATAATAACCCCTAAAGCAACAAGAAACATAAGAGCTAACTACACTAAACCAATAAGGACTATACCCTATAAGGGAATAAGGAAACTAACTACACTAAACAATTAAGGACTATACCCTATAAGGGAATAAGGAACTAACTACACTAAACCAATAAGGACTATACCCTATAAGGGAATAAGGAAACTAAGTACACTAAACCAATAAGGACTATACCCTATAGGGAATAAGGAAACTAACTACACTAAACCAATAAGGACTATACCCTATAAGGGAAAGGAACTAAGTACACTAAACCAATAAGGACTATACCCTATAAGGGAATAAGGAAACTAAGTACACTCAAAACAATAGGACCTATACCCTATAAGGGAATAAGGAACTAAGTACACTAAACCAATAAGGACTATACCTATAAGGGAATAAGGAACTAAGTACACTAAACTAGTCTTAATATTACCAGTAATACCAAAAGTGAACACACAAAATTAATTATGAAAAATTTAACTTCAAATAAATCAGCAAAACACCTTACTCACCCATAAATTATTTAACCTTACATCATTATAACTTCCATATTATATATATGAATAAATAGACCCTTTTTAAAGTACCCTTTTATCACTCTAATAACTCTAACCTAACTGACCTGTAATCCCATTAATTGATTTCCCCCTAACTAATATATTTTACCCTATCTATCCACTTATTTGTGACAATAACTACTAAATCTATAAATCTTACAATACTACCCCCTTACAAATTCTCTAAAACTAACAAACACCTCCAAATTTACCATGTCTTCCCACATTATTTTTTACCTAAATAACACATTTTTTCACCCTATGTACCCACTACTTTTTTAAACTTACACATTTCTCTTACAAAATCAACCAATTATAATAACCCCTAAAGCAAAGAAACATAAGAGCTAACTACACTAAACCAATAAGGACTATACCTTATAATAAAACACAAATATTACTAAATCTATAGGAGAACATTATATTCATAATTGAATCCTAAATACAACCCATCAAATCTGGCATCCTACATCTAAACATTCTACACTCACCAAAAGTATCTCATATAAACAACATAAAGTATAACTTAACGACTATACTCTCTCACACTTCTAACCATCAATTTAACCATAATCATACCAAAAACTAGCATCATACAATAAAAAACATAAACAACTGACTCATAATCTCTACACAAATAATAACTATATTCAACCAAACACACACCAAAAATCTATAATCTAAAAAAAAAAACAAAAAAAAAAAAAAAAAACCAACAAAAAAGAAATATAACTAAATCTCAAATTAGATATACCAGATTTAGGCAACATCATTCTTACATAATCAATAGATACCAGATTTAGGCAACATCATTCTTACATAAACAAACAATATATAACACCACCAAAATAAACTAAAATAAATAATAAAAAATATCACCTAAAACCTGTAGAATAAAATATAACCACCCCAACACTTAATGATCTAATAACTATCAAAAATACACGAGACAATGATCTACTACAAAAAGTAAATCCATACAAACAAATAAAATAAACTATACAAAATAACGTAACAACCACTTATCAAAAATATATCACTTCTTCTTAACTGTCTTAGGTACATTAGCAACCTTATCAGCAAAAACACTACTGTCTACAATCTCTGCTACTATTGGCATATATCTATGACCAGCACCACACAACTCAGTACAATATCCAACAAAAACACCATATCGATCAAACTTCTTTACAATTCTATTAATTCGACCGGGAATAGCATCAATCTTTATACCTAAATCAGGAATAGAAATGAATGTATTACATCTTTAGATGTAACTAAAAGAATATATGAAATCCCTCGTCCTAATCGTAATGGCTTTTTAACTCCTTTAATTAAATCTGTCATAAATGAATCATATATTAAACCATTAGAATATTCATAAGTCCAATATCATTGATGACCTACTATCTTCACAGGCTCTTTCATAACCCTAACCTTTCTACAAACCAAATAATTTATATTTAAAAAACACAATACTATAACCATTAATGTTGGTATAAGAGTTCATATAAACTCTAAAAAAGGACTCTCTCTAGGCAACACCACTTTCATTTTACGAGATACATATATTTGATAACACATAACTATCATACACCATAATGGAATAAAACAACATAAAAACAACACATATTGAACTAAATTATAATAAACTAAAACTTTATAAATTCCTTGATTCATTTTATAAATTCTAGCACCTGATTCTTCAAGCACTACCATGTTACGACTTAACTCAATTACACATCGAGATTGTCGGGCGATGTGTACCCAAACTATTTCAACCTTCGAAGTGACATACTATTACACTCCTACTTCCGAGTCCCAAAACAAAAATACTATTAAGTATTTAAACTTTTAATTGTAACGCACAATAACCTATACCATAAGCAGCATATAGACCTGCCTTAAATTAATTAATATTTACCCACTTATTACCTCTAAGCGTGAATATACAAACGGATATACACTAACATTAGGTATAGTAAAATAGTAAGCGGATCATCTCTTTAATAAGCACCTTCCCCCGGAAGAATTTAGTTTGCTGCCAAACCCTTTCAGTTTCTAACCGTGGACAAAAATTTCTTCAACCTAATAAAGGGGTATCTAATCCCTATTTTTAAACTGGAGCTTTATATTATTATTGAAATAATTTCCAATTGAAACCTATTTTACTAACAAATTTCATCTAAAATTCAATAAAAGTTTTAACCAAAAAAGAAATAAGAAGAATTACAGTATAACCGCGGCTGCTGGCACTGTGCTTCCGCCCCTTCTATCACTTAACAACCATCACTAAATTTCTTTATAAAAGACAGATCTCACTACTACAATCATCTCAAATTTATATATTTGAGAAAAAGCACAAATATAACTAACGTATATAGCATCATTAAGTCTATTTCTATATTCCAACCAGGGTTAAATTGTAAAAAATACGAGTAATAATCATACTTTATATACTTTTGCAGAGTACACATATAACGTATTCCAACCACCAATATAAACAACTTACACTATAATATTCCTTTCGTACTAACTAAAATCACATATAGATAAGAACCGACCTGGCTTTCACCGGTCTTAACTCAACTCATAAAAGATTCAATGGTCGAACAGACCACCTTTCATAGCTTCTACTCCATGAAGGTATCTCTAAGCCAACATCGAGGTAGTAACAAGTCGATCAATATGGCCTCTCACAACTCTTTACTCAGTTATCCCCAAGGTAACTTTAACCTTTATCTTCTGTATAAGGATCTAAAAATAAATGAAAAATATACATTTACCCCAAACAAAATCAATCTATAATCCAAGATCTTGGGGTCTTTCCGTCTTATATTATCACAGCGAGTTCCTCATCACTAAACCAATTTCAGAAATAGTCATCATTTAAGCACCCTATTTCATTAAACCATTCACAAGCCACTAATTAAGAAGCGATATATTATGCTACCTTAGCACAGAAAATCTGCGACCATTTATTCCAACAGTGGGCAGGCCATACTATTTAAACCTAACAAATAGCAATGTTTTTGATAAACAGTTGAACAGGACTAAAGAATAAAAACAAACTATTAGACCAAACATAAACCTACTTATTCCTTCATTCTTATACAACCAATTATCAATACAGCCAATAACCATAAGAACCTATATCAAAAAATATGCCAAGTAAATAACTAATTAAACCTAGGACAATCTTAATCCAAGACACACATACTAAAATAAATACTATCTCTATACATAAAAATAAACACAATCAATTCCTATTTATAGATTTCATTAAGCCATAAACCAGATATTAGACTATACGAATTATTTATCACACTCCTCAATGATTTCTACTAATATTTACACAATAACTGATAACTAACCCAAATTATTAAGAATCAATGAAAATCATAAGCCTTTCGGGCATTAGAAATAATCTATACTCCTCAAAGAATCATGATGCAAAAGGTACTTTATATAATGCCATAAATATTATAACAGACTCTAATCTTCTTAATGAAAATAAGATACATCACTCTATCAATGCTTTACAAAAGCATCATTTTACTCTTAAACTATATTATCTAAATCACAACTCATTATAGCAATCCATAAACATAATAATTACTTATTCCCCCAAGTTCAATACTTACCATTAACCATATACCCAATATGTCTCGGAACTGGAATAGTAACAACTTTACATATACAACTACCAGGACCTCATAATCCTAAAATACGATTAAACACCCTTAACGATTCTCAGATTATAAACATAAAAACCATTGATCTAGTAACCGACAAAATACCACCAATTGTACTAAAAACTTTAACCACATAAAACTCAGGATCATAACATCTTACTCGACGAGGCAAACCATGCATACCTAAATAATGCATAGGAAAAAAACATAAATTAAAACCAACCATCGATAACAATCAATGACCCTGTAATAAATACTTTTTTAACGAACAACCAATTATAAAAGGTCATCACCATAAAATCATTATAATTAAACTCCTATATGAACCTAACGATAAAACATAATGAAAATGAGCCACAACAAATCAAGTATCATGAAATAACCTATCCAAAGACGAAGCAGATAAAACTATACCAGTAACTCCACCCACCGTAAATAAAAATATAAAACCAACAATTCATCAAACTACAGGATCAATAACCCGTAACCCACAACCACTCAACATATATAATCAAGAAAACACCTTAATACCAGTAGGTATACCTATTATCATAGTAACAGAACTAAAAAAAATTGCAGTCTTCACATCCATACCAACCATAAACATATGATGAGCTCAAACTACTCTACCCAAACACACTATAGAACCCATAGCACACACTAAACCATAATAACCAAACAAAGAATTATTTTTACTCAAAGTCATACATATATGACTCACTATTCCAAAACCAGGCAAAATTAAAACATAAACCTCAGGATGACCAAAAAATCAAAATAAATGTTGAAATAACACAGGATCACCACCACCGGCTGGCTCAAAAAAAGCAGTACCAAATTTACGATCAAACAATAACATAGTTATCCCAGCAGCAAGTACAGGCAATGATATTAACAAAAGTATAGAAGTAAAAAAATAAGATCAACTTATAACTGAAGAACAAGAATTTAAACGTATCATTATTGTAGTTATAAATTTCACAGAACCTATCAAACTAGAAATACCAGCAAGATGTAAAGAAAACATTAAATAATCTACACCTACACCAGACGTAGCTTGAGAAGACAACGGAGGATAAAAAGTTCAACCAACACCGGAACCATAATATAAACTTAACTCCATATAAAAAATAGAAGGAACCATTACTCAAACACTAAAAGAATTTAAACGAGGCAAAGCTAAATCATCTAAACACAAAAAAAAAGGAAGAAAATAATTACCAAACCCACCTATTAATAAAGGCATTAAAAAAAAAAAAAATCATAGCTATACCATGATTAGTTATTAAATAATTATAAATCTCACAAGGAATTAATTTATAATACGGATCACAAAATTTTAAACGTATTAACATCCTAAGACCTAAACCTATAAATCCACCCCATATACCCATAATCATATAAATTATCCCTATTCGCTTATGATCTAAAGAAACAAACCAAATAACCAAATCCTTATTATTCTCTAACTTTAATTGATCCTCTAACCACCAACGAAAACGATACATTAAATAAATTAAACTATACAAAATCTTTAAATACAACTCATATAAATTTTTACGTCAACTCATATCAAAGAAAGTAGTAGAATCAAATCTACAAATTATTCGTTAGCAGCGATAATATATTTTACTTCCAACATAACATAATATCATAGCGACAGAGCTAAAGCTCATCTTCTGTGTGTAAAACAAACATTTTAACTTAAAATATCACGCTAACAACATAATCATATTTAACAACC